>APFE030042374.1:4598-50074 GCA_000404065.3 Pinus taeda | reverse complement strand
ACCAACACAAATATATATATGTGGTATAGATGCATATATTTGATATATATTAGGCATATATGTGCGCTAGAAGGAGGTCAAGATGATAGGTTGTGCCCATTGAGTCTGCTTTGAATGTGTTATCCAAAATGGCTCTTGCCCAAATCATAATCTTGGGATGTTTTTCGAAAGAGCTTAATCTTACCATCCCTGTGAAATTTTTCCATAACCTATCCCAATTTATGTTTGATGGCGAGGGTGAATTAAATCTTCATGAACATCTGTTTCAATTTGTTCATTTTTTCCTTTCTAATGGAATACATTGCAACGATGGCATGAATAGATTTCTCACCCTCACATTTGAAGGTCATGTTAAGAGATGGTATCATACATTACCTGTTGCTTATATCCAATCATTCGAGCAACTTGCGAAGGAGCTTCATAAAGCATTTGATAGGTGTGATTACTGGGATGTTCTTAAAAGAATTAATCAACTAATAATTAAGCCTAGTGAATCAATTAAAGACTTCTCTAATTGATTCCTTCACCTTAGTTATGAATTGCTCGAAGAATACACAGATTGGGATTTCTTTAAACAAAAGTTTAAGCTTTTGGTTCATATTTCTTTTCACAGTGAAACTAAACCTCCTGATGTTTCTGCTCTCCCAAATCTCGTAAATCATGAGACACCTCTAATTTTAGAGGAGGAACCTACTATTCCTCTTGTTCCTTGCCTCCTTTTCCAGTACCAATTCAAGTGCCTCCTTGCAATAATACAAAGTTGCAAAATCTGCAAATCAAATTCCTAATCCATCTTCTCATCCTCCTTCCACTTTTCATGATAATTCACATCCAATGGAGAAAACCTTGGAATGGCTCATGAAGCCTATGGTGAAGACTAATTATTCCACTCAAGAAGATTCTGGCATTATTAACCTTAATCTTGAATCTTGTTCCATTAAAAGTATTACTTCTTTAAGGGGCATCTTTCACCCTCTCTCATCTACATGCAATGACTCTTTGTATCATGATCTGCTTGATCAATTTTCTCCACCAACTAGCCCTTGACACTCTCTTGACATTCAAGTTGTTGGTTCAAATTGAGATCAGGTACAAGGAAATCACATTACACAGGTGGAGGGGAAAGAAAGTGAAGAGACATTTTATATTTCTTCTCTTTTTCAAAGTTCCCCATGTCAAGATAATGCTCTTCCATCCTTGGTTGATTTTCAACATGAGAATCTTCACAATGAATCAAGTGGAATTTACTTACCTAATCAATATGAAGTATTGGGAAACAATCATTCTGATGCTGATGAATTTTTTGATGTATGTGATGAAGAATTCCCAAGTGCATCCGCTAATCTTTCTGTTTCTCAAGGATATTTTGTCTCAAAATATTTGGATCTCAAATAAATTTCGGTCAAAATATATTTTCTTATGAACGCTTTTTCATCTTCACCTCCCCATCCCTTGTGTTCTACCATTTGTAATATCAAATCACAATGAAGATGTTCCGTTCTTTTCAAGTTCTTCATCTGATAAGTTAACTCCTAAATCGAAACAAGGTACAAAGGTTATTCATGACGAAGAAGAAAGCAATGAAATTATAGAGCATCCATTCCATCCTTTATCATCTCTTGCTTTGTATGGGGGAAACTCTTCGAATCAATGGAATCATGATATTTTTCCAATGCATACATTCTCAAACATGTGATCAGAAGAATATTATAACTTGAGTAGTGTGTTTCAAGAATCTGATCAAGCCAACGATGTAGATAGCCGCCATACAGATACTAGTAATCCTGTTAACTTAATCAAGAGAAGTTGTCCACATGTAAATTGTGATCTAACTCAGCCTACAAAATGTCCTTATCTATCATTTCAAAGTTTTGGAACTCGTCATGAAGACATAACACTTCAACTCTCATTGATGGATGTGTCAGGTTCTCGTGATCCTAGTGAAATTCCTTAACCATGTCAGATCTAGATTTTCCTGCAGAATTTTTTTATTTGTATTGTTTCCCTGGATGTAAACTCATTCTCGATGGATTTCAATATTTCTTGTTATAAGTTTCCTATCTATGAAGATCAGGTTTTTGATCATACTTCTTTAATGAATCCACCCTCATACAAATTTCTTGTATCGAATTCAGGTTTGAAATGTACATCTTTCGTGAATGTGTAAAATCGCAAAGCATATCAATTTGAAGATTACTTTTGAATGAAGAATTCATATATGTTAGGTACTATGGTCCATAATCAGCCCCTAGTCTCTCTTTTGAATGTCTTTATGACACCAGAAATCCTTTTGAATGTTAGAAAGTGCTTGAATTGTTTTTTGAATCGGGTTCCTCTTTTTTATACATTACACCATGACTAGTTTTTTATATTAGCTATACTAGCATTCCTCTTCAATTATTTCGATGATTATGATGCTTGTACATTTTGTCACCAGTTATAGGAAATAGTTTGTCTCATTCGACATGCAAGGAAGTTGGTCTTATTTTTTTAGAGAATTCATAGAGCTATTCAAATTAATTTATCTTTGTTAACTACTAACTAGGAATATAATTCTTTAATCAACTCATCACATCATCATTATGGATCTGATGATTGTCATTCAACCTACCATTTTCTCATCAGCATATCAAATGATAGTTGTTTAACATCTTGCTATTCGAGAACTTGTCAAGAAGTTGAGGCACTTCCACCTTCGTTGATGCTTATGTCAGGACCTGGCTATCTTGGCAAGCTTGCTGAATTTTATTAGATCCATTTTCCCTCACAAGATTCTCATCCTAACCTTGTGCTTCTAATTCAAAATTCATCTTTACAAGGATTGTGTGTTTTTCAAGAGTATTGCTTCGAATTTCATGATCTGATCTATTATTGTTTGGAATCATCTTACTTAGAAAGCCAATTTTCTAATAACAAGCTTAAATATTTTCTCATTCTTGCTAAGAAGGATGACATAAATGAAGGAGCATTCACAAGAAGATTTCGACAATTGTGTGTTTATAATCTTCATCAAAAAGGTAAGATCGTAACTTGGGTAGTGGTAATGACATATCTTTCTACTGACATGAAATACCTTCAAACTTTTGTTCAAGTTATTCAAGATATTATATTTTCCATTGTACATTATTTTATATTTGTTTTAATTGTTCACATATTTGTGTATGTAGGTCAGGAGCAATGATGGTGGTTTCACTGGAAATTTCATTACACTTGACCCTAGCCTTCTAGTTGTTTAGGTTAGGAGTAGGATTAGCTTCACTCTAGTTTCCCCTCTCTTGTACTTATCTTGCACTTGTTATCCTTAGTCTTTCTTGTGTTTTCCTACTTTTGTCTTTCTTCGTGTTTGGTTTAGCGTCCTTTTTCTTGTGTTTTAGTTTTTTTTTGGCTATGTCATGTTTTTATTTTCTATTATGTTAATGAGACTTTGCATGAAGGGTGTCCCATTTGGGTTCGAAAGACAATGTGGAAAAATAAGTAAGGGCCTTGTGACACTGTAAATATTAGCTAACCATTAGTCCTTCCTTGTCTTAGATATCCTTTGGTTGATGATTTTCTTACAGAAAATATGATCCTTGTTTGAGGAAAGTTTTATGTAAAACCATGATATCCATGTCTACTCTAGAAACCTCATGCCTACATTCAGTTATTTATGTTTCAGTGTTTTCCATGCTTATCTAGTCAAGTAGAGGAGGACAAGGGGAAAATTAAAATGAGAAAAATAATACCAAAGGTCTTACATATCCTTCTCTGAAGGAAAAACCTCTTCTACTCTCAATAAGTCAAGATCCCTCTTCTGCCCATGAAATGAATAAGTGTGAATGCACCATCTTATAAAATAAATAAATAAGGGTGAAAGAAGAGAAAGGCTTCCTGTGCAGGGAGGTGAAGCAAGAAACTCCATCGAGGTATTGTCTAGGCTCACTGGAAGTGGAGCAATGTTTGTGTTCCTGAAGTGACTCTACCAGGGTACTGTCTAGGATTTCTAGCAGCATAGCAACACCAAAGATGAAAAAATGTACTCTGAAAATGTAAATCTCACGAACTCCATTACCCTTTCCTATTCTGAAACATTGTGATCTTGTTGGTAATATGTTTGTGTTCAACCGAGAAGGAATGAAGGGGATTGTTTGTACATATGAACTAAGGGGGGAAGCTTGAGTAATCTAAATGATGAATCAATACTCCCTGAAGAACTAGACCCTGCACGAAGAATTTACCAAGGCAGAGAAGTTGGAGTTCTATCACTTTGTCACTAAGTGTTGTCACTGCGACAAACACCCTCCAAAATTTTTCCTATACTTTGAATTTTGGAGCCGAATTTGGATCTTTCAATCGGTTATTCCATAATCATTACTTGTTCTATTGATACTATGTTAAGTCCTTGAGATCCCTTCTTGGATTGTAAGTGTCAAAGTCACCTGATCATACATGCTCAGTCTGTAATGAATTCATGAGTTAATTTCTTCACACAAGCTTGAAAAAGCCTAACATATTCCACGAAGACAATACCTTTCCAATGTTCAATTCATTTCGATATTCACTGTGCATTATCATTGATAGTATCTCATTTTTCGTTGCGTTTGTACTTCCATTTTGATGAGTTTTTCAAATTGTCGCTTTTGTGCATCGTCATTTTTGCGAGTGTACTTTTCATGTTTTTTATTGTTGATTTTGCTTTCTCACTTTAATTAGTGTAGTTTTCATGTTATCTTATCATTGGCATGTGTCTCTTTCATCATGATTCACATATCGCAAGTGTTGTTCACAGTTTTGTTTTCATATAGTAGATGTCATCTTTTGGCATGGGAAGTGTCGCTTATCGTGTAAATTGGAATTTTGGTATGTTTCAAGGGGCAACCTTTGAATTAATCAGTTTTTATTATCATGTAAACATGCATGCACTCATTTCCAAATTTTTGAGCATTGTCTCACAAGTGTCATCACTGTCATCACATTCTGTATATTTAGTGTCACACTTGGAGTGAGTTGTCACAATGTTGTCACATTGAGGAAAGAATGTTTTTCATATGTTCTGAGTGTTTCCTATTGTGTCATCAACTGAACTAAGTGTGTGATCATGTTCAAGTATTTATTTTTCTTATCTTCCTCTCACTGATCTGACACTTACTCAAATTGGGAAAACTCTCTGACTGGACCACTCAGCCTCCTTTAGCTAACCTAAGTTGCGCATTGCATAGTCTCAGCCCTCAAGAAATAACCTTATCTCTTGGCACTACATAATGTGTAGTTTCTACCATCCAGAAATGCACATTTCACAATATTAGTGCTTAGTCCCAACCCTTGAGCTCCAGAAATGCTCATTGGGCAACTTTAAGCCTTAACCCTCAACATTGACCCCTTGAACCCATCAACTATGCAACCTCCCAGCCTATTCTCCTATCTTAACTGCTCATTTGGAAACTTTAAGCCTCAATCTTAACCTCCTAAGTCCCTCAACTATGCAATCACTTAGCCTAGGCCTTCAAAACTATGCATTTCACAGTCTCAAACCTCAATCCTCCAGCTTGATCTCTTGAGTCCCTCAACTACGCAGTCCCTCTAAACAAGCTTCTAGAAAAGCACATTTCACAGTCTCAAGCCTTAGTCCCATACCTTGACTTTTGTAACTGTGCAATCCTTGAGTCCGACACTCGACTAGTCACCAGTTCTAACCCCAACAAGTGATTTAATGAAGCATGTTAGATTAGGGGTTTATTAGACTAACTTAATATTTTCACGAGTGGATTGTAGTCATGGGTATTCTTTCATGCTATGACCGGATGATGATGAAGGAGATGGATAAGAGACCATGCTAAGAAACACCTGTGGAGCTAAATAAATTGAATGATCATCAAGGGTGAAGACGAAGGAACACAATATTATAGCACAAGATAGAAGATCAAGACCACATGGAGGATTCCTTATCTTCAAGTCATGAGGAGGAGAAAGAAAAGACCATGTTATATCTATCGAGAAGACACAAAGAAACTAGAAGTAAAGAGTAACTTGACACTACCACATCATCATGTAGTCCATGTCATCAATGTCATGTCATGTTGTGTGATGAGCCATCATATGCCACATCATTTTGTGGATTATGTAAATTCTATAATGGAGAAATCTAATGTAAAATGGAATTCCAAGAGTAATGAATGTAATGTGAAAAGTTATGTAGGAAGTCAAAAGGTCATAGAAAAATTGAACAGTCATGAAGTTAGTCCAAGAGTCACAAGGGAGGTCAAGGATCACTCCACTTGTTATATATACACCCTCATTGTATAAGAAAAGGATTTTTCACCTTGGCTTCTCCCATAAGGCATCAAAGAGACAAAGTAAATACTTTTGGGGAGCAATTCGTGGCTCCAACGCTCTGCTATTAGTGCTAGTGATGTTCGTTGTATTCATGTAACCTAGGGCTCTTACTTAATACTTGAAGTTTGATGGCCAACACGTTTTCATGCATGGCTTGTGAATATTTGTAAGACTATTATGTGAATGTTTATGATTCATGTTTGATTTAACCAATACTAAAGTAGTTTAACTCTTTCGGTTATTTTAGTGCTTATCTATTTGAAAATGTGTTGTAATGGTTGTAACAATCATCACATCTATGTGGACTATTCTGCTTGATTTTTGGTGATTTTATTTTCGCTCGTGTGCTTCTCTACTAGGGCCGTAATATTACCTCTCCCTTAGAGGGTCACCTTTCCTCCTTCTACAATAGAATAAACTTGATACACCTGCAACCGAACATTCACCATGCACACTTGCTTTTTGCAAAGGCACATACACATTTCTCTCTCTTGCTGACAACTAAAGGAAAGGAAAATATATAAGAATATATGGCAACAAGGCTGATACTCTGGATGGGGCTCCTATTCCAAACGGTGAGAGGCATGATTGGGAGTTCAGATTAGGGAGACCCCCTTGGTTGATGGATTTCCATCACCGTCAACATAACCCTTCTAGAAAAAAATTATAGGGAAATTTCCATGATAACCTATTGGAAGCATAAAAACCCTAGGATCATGAGATCTGATACCAGGTGTTATGAACATATTGATCTAGGTGTATATCGATAGCCACCCACAAATTCCACTGGCTCACAACACAAATTTAGTATTTTGGAAGTTTTTAGGTTGCAAAATTCCACAACCATTTTGAGGCCCTGTGGTTGCTTCCAGAGACAACCTCAGATTGCTTACAAGACAAGTGCCTGGAACATCTAGACTTTATATGTCTCATACGATTCTTGGGAAACTAGAGACAATCACAACACACACACACAACATATACAACAGGGGTGGTTCATTTCTTCTAAAGAAATAAGCCATATATATATTATAATAATATATATATATAATATATATATAATATATATATAATATATAAAATATATATAGATATATATATATAATAGAAGATATTATATATATATATATATAACAACATGGGTTGCTTGATTCATCTAAAGACATAAGCCATGTATTTTTGGTATTTATTCACATATACAACTCACATAAATATATTTATAAACTAGTGGAGGCTGAGTAGTTCAAGGACCTACAACTTAATCAAGATTGGCAGAGCGATGAAAGAAGATAAGGAGAAAATAACTCATCATATAGAGCTTGAAGCATCAAGAATTCTACACTTATCTCAGTTAAAGATAAACATAATGGATGAAAGAGGATTGGGTATGATGATTCATGGAGCATAAATTTAAAGATATAATCTCAAAGATCTATACAGGTATGTGCATTAACGAGTTAATACAAATGAATCTATAAGCACATAGGAAACATTTCTAGTAGCTACAATAACATGAAATCAAAGAGGAAACATGAACTTAATGAAATTTAAATAGAGAAGTAATATACTATAGTACTCGAAGGAGGAATCACCACCATTTCATAAATATTCAGAAATATGCATATCATAAAGTCATACAATCTCGGAAATAACAAGTAGTTCTTCTTTAGGATTTAGAACCCGTGTGAAGTGTTTCTTCCCACTATTTATCTGTAGAGGGCAGCATTGAATAGTAATTACAATAAAATATCTCAGCCAAGCCTCAGCTGTCAGATTGACTAGCTGTCTCGGCCTAGGATGGCACTGTGGCCCAAAAATGACTACAGAATATTAATAGATTCATTAAATTGTGACACATTACATGATAACAAAACAAGTCAACAATTAGATGAAAAACCAAAAAAATATCTCCATTCCCATCCCTGGGATTGCCTTTTATTGGTTAGATGATTTTTCATGATCTTCCTTCTATGGTACTAGGCTGGTTCCAGTCATTTCTACCTTTATTGATTGAATGAGCCAAGAGTGGTTCGACTATGAGTTTCATGTCACGGTACAACAACAGAGGTCATCTATGCAGTACTTCGTCTTCCCTCTATATGAACCTCCATGCTGAATCACCAAGTCCTCCTTAGCTTTCATACATTCATTTACTCATAGCAAGCCTGGGCGTGGTACAGTCAAGTTCATTTACCCTGTCTTTGTTGACCCTATTTTCTTGTCATGATGGGATTTACAAGGTCAGCCCATGATGACTTCTGAATGCTCCATGTCCCTCTTAAATGTCTCAACTACCAACCCATTACATATTTAAGGACATGTATATCATTAATGGGCAGTTATTACCTCAGAACTTTTGTATTAAAATACCTCACAGAATGATGCATTCTGATCCACTTTAGTCCCTTTCCCTTCATATGACTGGGGGTTATGACCAGGCACTTAGTCCTCAAGCGCTAGGGCCTTTGGACTCCTATTTGGGGACCTTTTTCCCTTTAGAAGTGCTTTGCGCTTGGTTTCCTTAAGTCTTCATGACCATCCGCCCTTTATCAAAGCTCCTCTACATCAGAGATTTCCTGTTGGGACTTTTACATTGGAGTCACAATGTGCTTGCAAAGCGCTCAACCTCCAGCTCCACCTTTGGTTTTTAAGCCTTCGTGACCATGAACCAACCCCCACATCGGAGCCCCTTTATCACTCTTTCCCATGTGTGCACTACGCTACAAAGTGTCAATAAGCCTCAACCTCTAATTTGTAATTTTCTATGTGATGTCATCACTGCCACATGGCACTTCCTAAGTGGTGATATGTGTCACCCAGATATACCCTCTTTGGACCCTTGAAAATGCCAGATATTTATGCCACATGTCCTCTATACTACCACATCATGACGACGTCAAATGCCACATGTATTTATCGAGACCAATAGTGTTCCACTACATGGCCTTCTAGAGGAGTGAGAAAAGGCCCGCCTGCCCTTGGTTTTCACTGAAATCCTTTGTAAATTGTTTTCACCCTTTCCTGGTGATTTACACTATTGACATATTCTTCCCGCAATTTATTAAGAGTGGTCAGTTGAACATAGCCAATTTTTTATTTGTGATATGTTTGGGTAGTTGCAATCACCGATATGTCACATGGCTATGAGGTGCGATCGTCGATTGTCACATGGCTATGAGGTGCGATTGCCGATATGTGAGCCTGTCGATGTGCCATTTAGGACCTCTGATTACTGTGATGCACACTGTACCTTGGACCTTCGATATCTGATCGCCGATATCAGTGATCGCTAATTTTCTCTAACCTCCACTACTCTTGCTTTGAAAAATCTCCAATATGCGAGATCCGGTGTTTGCACTTGGGAAATTTTCTTTTTCCTTCTACCTTTGAAAGGAGAGCCTTGATCTACTCTAACTTTTAATTCTAAGGTCCATATGGGGAGTTCTATATACCATTGGAAATCTACTTCAGAGCACTTTCCAATGGAGAGGATCTGATTTAATTTGGAGTGTTTCTGTGGCACTGGAGGCTAGCTCCAAACATATATGTTCTTTTTCCCTCTTTTTACAACTAGAACTCTTTATGCAGAAGGTGACAACAAGCCCTAAACGACATTTTTTGGGAAAGCAAGCTGAACACAATTAAACTATCGACAATAGTCGAAACATTTTCTCCTTGGATAGACCTTTCCAACAGGCTATTGTGCATTCCAAACTAAGATTGAATTCCAAAGTTACGACCTTAGGAACTTGACATTCTAACTTACCCCATCGGGGCCCATAAGCCTTTGCTACATCATCTCCTAGGGTTAGGTTTTTGGATGTTTATGGTTTCCCATTGCATCTTAATGATAAAAATTCCTTTGATCCTCATTATAGCATAGTTCAAGACAACACATAGCCTTGATAACCCTTCTAAGAGATAAGCTACCATAGTTCGACCTAGTTTGCTTGTTGGAAATAATACTGAGAAGGGGGGGGGCGAATAAGTATTATGAGATCAATAAAACTTTTTCATTTCCATATTAAGATTCATATGTGTTGCAACAAATGTACATCTAGTAAACATATGATTCAGTCAGTTGATCTTTAATGAGTGCATCGGAACATTATTAACCACATGAGCAGTAAAGCGGAGCAGTAAAATAGAAGAAATCATCACACACAAGAAGCACACATGAACACCATGATGTAAGGTGGAAACCCAATGTGGGTGAAAACCACTTGCTGCAAGTCATCTCAATCTTCTTTAATAAGAAATATTTTTTACAATAGTTCTGTACTGGTGCAGACTTATACCAATACACAGGCTTCTACCTGCAGAAGGCTACAACCTTCTCTCATTATCCAGACTATCCTAGAAGGGAGATACAACCCCCTTTGCTCTTGTACTAGCCAATCCATTTACTAGTACGCAGGCTGCTACCTGCTGAAATGCTCCAAAGTTTTCAACTGCTACTGGAAGGGAGCTACCAACCCCTTAGCTCTTGTACTAGCTAAGATACTAGTACATAGGTGCCAGCCTACTATCTTCTCTCCTCAAGGTACCACGTTTCATACATTTTTAGACTGGATACTCATGGTACATATCATCATAATCTGAAGGCCACGTTTCATCCAATTTTCATACTGGACCCATCAATATCATTGAAGCACACAATCAATAAATACTAGCATCATCAATCTCTGAATCACCCAATACTGAAACAACACTTTCACCAAAAACCAACCTGTGAATAATTCCTTATAACTTGCAGCTGTTCCATACATTGGTCATACGCAAATCATACCATTCATAAACATACGTCAATAATTCAGATTTAGTCTATCAAACATTCCAATCCTTAAGATCTCAATCCATCACGTATTAAATATATTTGCAATCAACCAACTTCCTTGTGCACAAACTGAACCAATACAGCAAACAAATCTGAACCTTGAACACAACAGTAATAGATAAAACAGCTAAAACATATTTCAAGTATAGTCCGCAACTTAGCCAATAGAATCCTGCGGATGTCCGCACTTCTGCTGTGTCGGACCTGCACTTTCGCACCAGTGCCTACTGCTCACCTGCGCACCTCTGCACCTGCACCTTCTGGTAAGCTGCACACTTCCGCACCTGCACCTTCTGGTCAGTTGCGCACTTCCGCACCTGTGGCCACGGCTCGTCTGCACACTTCCACACCTGCGACGCTTCTGGGCCTGTGAACCTCCGCACCTGTTCCCTGTCTACACTTGCAGTCCTGCGGGTATAGACAATTTTCAGACTTCAGGAATACCCCAGACTATCAGATCTACAGATCTGATCATGCACCGAGGAGATCTCAACCCATCAGTAGATCTGACTTGTAATCCTCATTTTTCTCCTTGATTTAGATCTAGCTATCACTCACCAACCGATCACCAGAATTTCAGATCTTCTTCTTCTTGAGATA
This sequence comes from Pinus taeda, assembly GCA_000404065.3. Lineage (NCBI taxonomy): Eukaryota > Viridiplantae > Streptophyta > Pinopsida > Pinales > Pinaceae > Pinus > Pinus taeda. The sequence continues at coordinate 38,325 of APFE030042374.1, read as the reverse complement.
TTCAACACATGAGTCTCCCAGCCAAATGATCTTCTTTCCTTTTTATAGGCTAGGCCTTTACTCAAACCATGGTCCAAAACCATAGGTATTCAATACTAGGAACCCAAGACCTTGGATCAATACTTTAGATGCAAAACCACGGACCAAAACCATAGGATCAAACATGTTGGGCTAAATACCATGTACCACCATAGGATTTCCCACGTGCGTGTGCTTTTCTATACATGAAAGTTCGTGCATTTTAGGTTCGCACCTTTTGTGCGGGAGACCTGCAAACATATCCGCACTTTGTGAATGGCGAGCCTGCGGGTCCGCACCTTTTGAATGGTGCACCTGCGAACCCCTTATTTTCTTCCATTCTAAGAGGTTGATCATCAATCTTTGCTACTGGCCTGTTGCACTATGATCTGTCACCTGTATGAGTTGCCATCAAGGACAACACTTGTTTCATAATGCCAACATTACTTTCATTCTACATGTATACAATTTCAACATTTTTCATTTATTAATTAAAGTCAAGATTCACTTTATCTCTATGTTATGATTTTGGATGTTTATGGTTTCCCATTTCTTATTAATGATAAAAAGTCCTTTGATCCTCATGATATCATAGTTCGAGACAACACATAGCCTTCATAACCCTTCTCAGAGATAAGCAACCACAGTTCGACCTAGTTTGCTTTCATTCTACATGTATACAATTTCAACATTTTTTATTTATTAATTAAATTCAAGATTCACTTTATCTTTATGTTTTAGTTATAAATATATATTTCATTTCAATCCTTTCATAAACTTGGATCAATGGTATTAGAGTAGTTTTTTCATGTATAGAATTTCAATATTTTTCATTTATTAATTGAAGTCATGATTCACTTTATCTCTATGTTTTAGTTATAAATCTATATTTAATTTCATTCCTTTCATAAACTTGGATCAATGGTATCAAATTAGTTTTTTTTTTGTGTATACCTGCAATGAGGTCGAGGTATAAGGATTTGGGACTCAAATTGCTTTAGCCTTTGCAAGGTTGTTCTTGCCAACCTTGATGACCTCCCATGGCAGAAGCAAAATATGAGGGAGAAGGAGATCCTATCAAATTGTTTGTCAAAGAAGCTCTCAAGCGACAAAGGAACAAGACTATGGATAGTTTTTCCTAGATCCTTCAATAGATTCCAAAAGCTGATGCATCTTTATCAAATGACCACTTTGGTGGCACCACCCCATTTAACGTACAAGTTAATTTTGATATTCCTATATTTGAAGGCTTGATAGATGCAAATGGTCTAGACGAATGATTAAATTTACAGGAAGGGTATTTCTTGGTCCATAATTTTTCTGATAGAGAAAATATTACCTTCAAACTCACTTGCGTATATTTTTGGGAGGTTGTGAAGGAACAATATTACCTTGTTATAAGCCACAAAGACCAATACATGAGATGGACCGCACTACAATAGGAAAGGGACCAACCAGTGCTAGAGTTCACAAATATCTTTCATACCTTTCACACAAGCTGGGTAGCAAGGACTCTAAGAAACATCTAGTGCTCAAGTATTATAGTTGTATGCACAAATACATCTAGACATAAATGGAGTTACCAAACATCTCCTTTCTTGGCATGAAATACCAATATGATGTCAAAATTGAGCAAAACGTTAAGCAAAATAGGCGAGACTTTGGATATGCAAATCATTCATTGAAAAAATAGGGCAAGGGCATCCCAAAACCATAAAACAAAAGATAGAGCTAGGGTGTAACACCCCATGACAACCCATCAAATTTACAAATAGAGAATGGTAATGACAATACAAAGAAAGACACAAGAAATTGGTGCAAGTTCCACAAGAGCCCCATACATAACACCAATGAATGTTGTGCAAGGTAATCACTGGTGGCCTAGCTAAAAGGCTCAGAGTCAAACATAGGTTTTTCCTATAAACTAGACCTAGACAAGGGGAAAAAATCATTGATGTAGAAACCATTTCCATTGTTTCCACCACTAAGGTCCAACAAATTGAGTTTAAATATCTAGAGGACGGTGAGCACCTATTTCACTCACAAATGTGGGTGAAGAGTGTTTCACTGCATTTCGTTATTGATAGTGGGAGTCAAAATAACCTCATATCAACAAAGGTCATTAAGTAGATAGGCTTGCTAATAATAGCACACTCATAACCACACACCATCAGGTGGCTCAACTAAGGGAAAGATACTCGTGTTAGTTGATTGTGCCACCTCCCCTACACCATCAAGCCTTTCAAGGATGAGGTATAGTGTGATGTTTCTCCCCTTGAATTTCTTTTATGTTTTGTTAGGCCAACCATACTTTTGGAGGAATCATGTTGCGTACAAGTCTAGACCTCATAGTCTTATTATTAATTTTAGTAGACAATATATAGGATACTAGAGGTTTTCCTTCCTATTTCCATTTCTTTAATATCTGCTAAGTAATGTAGTAAAGACATCTCCTAGAATGGGAAATTTTCCTTCTTCCTAATTCATTTTCGAAGTATGGAGAAGATTGTGGCCACATCTATGCCCCCACAGAGGAGTAGCATAGGAAAATAGATAAGGTTGTTGAAGAATATAGAAACATCTTCTCCTTAGCCACAAGGGCACCCTTGCACTAGTAGGTCAAACATTCAGTTGATCTGAAACTTTGAGAAACTTATACCCAATGGGCCATTATACTGCCACTCTCTTCTATAAAATGAGGAAATCAACCAACCAAGTTCCTCACCCTATGGAAGCCCAATTATACTCGTGCAAAAGAAAGATGGGACCTAGATACTTTACATTGATTATTGGGCTTTGAGAAAAATCATACTTACCAACAAGTATCCAATTCCATGAATTGACGACCTTCTTGACCAACTCAGTGGGGCCAAGTACTTTAGTAAGGTTGATTTAAAGTCCGAGTATCACCAAGTCCCAATTGAACCAAATAATGTGCGGAAAAGCACTTTCAAGTCTAGGGAGGGCCTTTTTGAATGATTAGTCATGCCCTTTGGTTTGAAAAATGCCCCAATAACTTTCATGAGGTTCATGGATGACATTTTTTAGCCTTTCACCAACTGTTTTGTGGTTGTATATATAGATGATATCCTCATATTAACAAGAGTTGGGTAGAGAACTTGTAGCATATTCAACAGGTCATTCACACTCTATGATAACACAATCTATGCGATAAATTGGAAAATTCTCCTTTAGCATGGAAAAGTTCTAATATCTAGGATATATTATTGATGAGAAAGGTGTGCATGTGGATCAAGCCAAGATCCAAGTCATTCAAAATTGGCTCACCTCGATGACTCTAGCAGAGCTTCGCACCTTCTTGGGCCTTGCTAATTTGTACCAAAGATTCGTGTTGGGGTTATCTTATATTGGTTAGCCCTTAAGTCAAGTTACCAAGGGTGGAGCAAAATCAAATTTATTCTGGTCTAAGTCACAATAGAAGGCATTTGATGAACTAAAAAATGACCTTTTCTATGCACTGATGCTCACCATTTTAGACCTGCAACATCCATTTGAGATTGAGACAAACATCTCTAACTTTGTTGTTGGTGCAATCCTCAAAAGGACATCCGTTATCCTATTCTCTAACACTGTCTGGAGATACCTTGCTTATGATATGGATATATATTACATGATTTAGGCATGATGGAAACAAAAACATTATATTTTAGGGAAGGATATGATCATCCACATAGATCACATGCCTCTTCAATTTAGGTAGGCAAAAGGGAAGTCACAGAACGATCACCATCATAAATGGTCCACATACCTGCAAAAATTCCACTTGAACATTAATTACAAGAGGGGTAGCACCAATCACATCATATACTGATTCATTCGACCCTCATTTGTGGCACTGATCACCATTCTCAATTATTTTTCAGATGGGACCTCTAGATGGACACAACTATACAACATTGAATAAAAAATTATTATCCCATACTAGATGTTGATGACAAGAAATCAAGTTCCATACTTCCACCTGAAGGATGCACTTTGTGATACCTGAGATGCCTTTGTGTTCCTTTAATCGAGCCTAGTAAGTTAGTAAGGGAGGTACATTACATTTGGGTAGAAAGGAACTTTGGTGGGGAGAAGATAATGGAAGTAATATAGGGGTATTTTTATTGCTTCAAACTTTGACAAGATATTTGCAAGTATATTAGATCTTGCACCACCCGTGCCATTTCCAAGCCAACGATTAAGAAGAAAGGCCTGTACACCCCTTTTCCTACTCCTAACATGCCTTTGGAATCCATCTCGTTTAATTATATGTCTAGCCTTCCTTCTACCAAGCATGGTAATGATTATATTTATGTGGTTATTGATATATTTTCTAATATTTCTATCCTGACCACCTATAAAAAGAGTATCATAGGAAAATCCATTTCCAAGCTCTTCTTTGAATGGGTATGGGTACATTTTTGGATCTCGTAGATCATCATATTATATTAGGATAATAAGTTACTAAGCTCATTTTGGTCAAGCCTCTAGTTATTTTTGGAGACCAAGCTCACGAAATTAACTACTATCCACCCCTAGTCTGATGGCCAGACAGAGGTCATCAACATGATGATCATTCACATTTTTCTCATGTAAAACTTCAAGAATCCACACATATAGGGTGTGAGTCTCACCTATGTTCAACACAACTACAAAAAATCTCTCCATATCTCAACTAGCCACAGCCACTTTCAGGTGGGCCTCGGATTTCAACCATTTGGCCCTACTAATATCACACTTCCCCTTTCAATCATACAAGAAAAATATGCACATGTTCAATTTTAATCTAACAAAGCTACCAAATTTATAGAAAAAAATCAACACATCCACCAATAAGTCCATGATATCTTGCATAAATCCAATAAGTATAAACAAATCCATGAAAAATACCTAGTGCTACATAAGTTTCAGGTGGGAGAGAAGGTGTAGTTTCATATGCAAAAGAAACACCTTGTAGGGGCCCATTGTAAGATTTAGCCACTCTAATATGGACCTTACACCATAGCCAAGGACATGGGTGAGAAAAATTTTGAGCCAAGTATACCCCATTCCTTGGCCTGCACCCAATGTTCAATGTGGACCACCTTTGACCATATTTTCCACCATTGTTGGACACATCAAAAATCGCAAAACAACTGAAACTAGCATAAATCAACCCATATTTCATTCAAAAGGAAAAAACTAATTATATGGTGGATGCATGGATTAAGATCACTCACCAACAAAGGATCCAGTTGTATCGGGTTATCAAAGTAGGCCGACTCCTGCACCAAGGAAAGTGGCTCACTAGTGCCCTGTTTTAGTAAACTTTCCCCATCTCATGGAAGCACTCAATGCAATGCAGAAAATTTCTTCCTAAGGGTGAGGATTGATTCAGGTGGACATTGGTGGCAACCCACCACTTCCATTGGCTCATAGAAGAATTTTCCTATTTTGGGAGTTTTCTGTTTTTGGAAAAGTTTAGGTCCTAAACTTCTAAAGCCATTTTGAGGCCCTAAACAACATTTTTTGGGGAAATGGGTAGATGCCATTCACCCAATATTATTGAAAGCAAAATATTTTTCTCCTTAGATAGATCTTTCCAATGGGCTATCATGCACTCCAAATGAATATTGTATGCCAAAGTTAAGACCCCAAGAAATTGACTTCTACTATGATACTCTTCATCTCATAGGGTTAGGTTTTTGGACGTTTAGTGTTTCTCATTGATTTTTCATGATTAAAATTCCTCTTCAGCCTCATTGTAACATAGTTTAGGAAGACATGTATCTATCACATCTCTTCTCAGAGATAAGCCACCACCATTTGAGCTAGTTTACTTTCATTCTACATGTATATGGTTTCAACAAAGTTCCATTTATTAATTGAAGTCAAGTTTCATTGTATATTTTTGTTCTGGTTATAAATCTGTATTTCATTTCGTTCCCTTCATAAATTCATATGAAATTTTCATGATAACCTATCTTAAGTAGAAAAATTCTTGGATCATGAGCTCTGATACCAAGTGTTATTAACCCATTGACGCTGTGATCAACACCCTCCAAAATTTTTCACACTTGAATTTTGGGGCCCACTAAGGATCCTGCAATCTGTCATTCCATGGTCAATTGGTGTTAAAGTCTTCTTCCAAGTATTAACTGTAAAGTCACTCGCACACACATGCTCAGTATTCAATGAGTTCATGAAAAAGCTTCCTTTATGTAAGCTTAAACATGCATGGAAATGTCCATCATGACAATGTTTTTGTGATGTTCAATTCATGTCGATAGTGAGTACGCATTTTCATTGACAATTTCCTTGGTTTCTATTGTACTTCTATTTATATGGAGGTTATCAATTATCACTTTTGGGCACCTCTGTGTCCACAAGTGTCACTTTCACTTTTGCGGCTGTCACTTTTGCTTGCTTTTTCCTTAACAAGTTTCATACTCATGTTATCTTCACTCTGGCATGTGTTTCCTTCAATTTCTTTAAAATTTTGCAAGTAGTGATTTGATATCATTTCAAGGTGTGATTTTTGTTCATGAGTCCTATGCATTCCCTTGGCTTGCATCAATGGCTTTTGTATGTGTGATCAAATGTATTTCTTTATTTTACTCTATTGGTCTCACACTTAGCCAATTTGAAGCCCTTTCTTAGTCCTACTATTCAGCAAAAGTTGTATAGGCATTAGATTTCTTACTATGTAATGAGCTCAACTTATCCATGAGCCTCATTGACCCATATTTTCTCCTATATTTGTGCACTAAGTTTTGTATAAGGTCTCCTTCCTCTCACAGTGCATTAGTACTTCCTAAGGATAAGTCACCTAGCCTTGTGTTTCCTCCCTCAGTGAAAAGCACATTCTATAAGAACAAGTAACCATTGTTGGAGAGAATTGTACCCTTCCAATCCTGGGAGCACTTGAACAAAATGAAGCACACTTCAAATGCTGAGTGAAAAAGAAGACTTTGGAAGAACAAGGACCTTCTCTCCTCTAAAAAGCACACTATGGAAAAATAAGGACCTTCTTTCCTTAAAAAGTGCACTTTGAGAGCCCAAGCGCACTTCAAAACCATGAGCGCACTTTGGGACTATGAGTGCAATCCTTCAGCATGAAGAACTATTACCTCTTAGAGAGCATGTTATACTGATGAAGCACAAAGCCTTGAGCGCACTCCTTAGGCATGAAGAATTACTCCCTCTTTGAGTGCATGAGGGCACCTTGAAGGCTTAAATGTTTTTGGCATGTGCCAGTGTGTCCTTTTTGTCCCTGAGTGCATGAGAACACTTGAAGGCTTGAATTCCCAAAGCTTCACTCCTTCATCTCTTTAGAGTGTGTGCCCTTTCACCCTTTGAGTGCATGAGCGAACCTTGAAGGCCTGAAGCCTCACTCCTTCGTCTCTTCAGCGTGCGCCCTTGCACCCTTGGTTCTCTCTCCCTTTCTCTCCTTGAGTGCACAAGTGTACCTTGAAGGAGTCTTGTAAGCCTTGATGAGTTTGACTACGCCCTCCTAATCAAGCCTTCTTATTTTAACACTCTCACAGGCCTATTATGAGCATATCATTGCATGAGCTAGGTAGTGATAGAATAGATGTTTCTAGAATAATTTTTCTTCATCATGAATGATTTTCTTTGGAAGGAGTACCTTCCCAACATTAAAAGGTGATTCTCAAAAGACGATAGAAAGGGGAAAATATAAAGGAACACCTACAGAGAATAAGAACAAAAGAAAGCTATCATGGAGACATGAAGTAGATCATGGACCGAGAGAAAAAGAAGACATTGCATGATGACTCAGGAGATTTCAATATTGATATAAAAATAACCCTTTGGAGGGTGAAAATGAGAAACAAAGCATATCCTTCATGAAGATGAAGCATAAATCAGATCTATCATCAAGAGTGCAAGATGAAGCAACAATGAAAACATCTTGGCATTTCCACCTCATGATGAAGTCCATGTCATCATGTCAAGTTGTAATTTGTACAATTGTCATCATAATGGTCAATATGTCTCCATATGGCATGCCACATCATCATGTGGAATGTAATGATGTATTATTAAGAAAAGGAAAAAATGTAATGTGTGAAAGTCCAAGAGTCATATGTGGAATATGAAAAGTCACTTAGTCATATATGGAAAAAATATCTTCAAGAGATTTCCAAAAGTCATTAGAAGTTCAAGAGTTGTTAGAAGTCTAATGGACATATTATAAGTTTAAGAGTCATGATGGTAATTCAAGAGTCATGGGGATATGAAAGGTCACCCCCCTTGTTATAAAAGAAAGCTCATAACTCAAGAAAAAGGATTTTGGAGGCTTAAGATTTAGAGAGCTAGTCTTGGCTTCTATACTTGGCATAGGAAAGAAAAACTATTCTTTGGAGAAGTAAGAAGTAACTTAATGTTCCACTGTTGGAACTAGTGTTCACCATTGTAATTGATGCAATTGGATATTTGACCTTATAAATAAAGCTATATGAGCCAAAAAAAAAATCATGCATGTATCAGAAACATTTTAGGACTATTCTTGAGATGTTTATGGTATATGTTTTGTTCATATGTACTGGAGAAATTGAATTATTTTAGTAGATTTGGTACTTATCTTGTTGAATGTATATTTTATTCATGTTAATATCGTTGTGTGAACTATTTTGCTTATGAATCTTTTCATGCTCTCATGTGCCTCTTCTATGATAATACTATTATTTTCCTCTTAGAGACTCACTTTTTGTTCCCCCTTGTGAAGGTTTCCTTTTAAATCCTGCAATTGGTGCTTCACAATGTAATCTTACTTATTCAAGGTTATGTATATAATATCTTATGTTATCTGTTGAAACCAAGACAAACCTTTGTGTTATGGTGGCAAGGCCAATACTTCCGATGGGGCTCCTACTCCAAATAGTCTGAGGTCTAATTAGGACTTCACATCAGGGAGACCCCCTATATGTTGGTCATATCCAACAACGTCAACAAAACCTTTTGCCTTAAAAATCATAAGAAAAAAATAATTATGGTCTTCTTCAAGGGGTAAGCCTCCTTTTATAATGAATATGATGTAAGACAATATTTGATGATTCTAAGACTAGGTATCATTAGTGTGTGTGTGTGTGTGTGTGTGTGTAGGAGACAAGAGGTATAATTATAATAAAATGGTACCATGAGGGGTTCTAGCCTACATAAAAAAATAGAAATGTAAATGCAATCACTCAATATCTAGGGATTAATAAGGAGTTTTAGGTTAACATGGGGCTTATATAAGGCTTAACACGGTGAGCATATCAACCCAATATTTTCAACTCATGTTAATTACTTTTGTGAGGATGTTTTCCAATTCTCTATTTGTTGCCTCAACTTATCCATTGGCGTAAAGGTAATATGGAGTATCCTTCTAATGATTGATGTGATGATGCTCCATAATCATTTTGATGATATTTTAAGTGAGTTGGGTCCCTTCATCTATGACTATTTCTCTTGGAAATCCATATTGTTTGACACTATTTCGGTACCATTTGGGAAGGCCGAAAGCTACAGCTAGCTGTTGTGCTAGGCTGCAAGCCATAGCACACAACTAAGGTTGTGTTAAGGACTGTCAAGGGTGGACAACACTTTCAAAGGGTAGCGTGTCATGAGAGAAAGCTCTCGAAGGTAAACTACGGTCCTAAAAGGACTTATCTCCTAACTGTGTGGTAGACTACAAGTCATGCCCTAACCTAAACACAGTCATAACAACAATGGCAATTGTTGTAGCAGTTGTGCATAGGAGCAACAATTCATAGCACAATGTACAATGCAGAATAGTGCACACAAGAAAGCCCACTCTATGGGAAACTTCCTAAACAATCCCTTTGGGAGTGAAGCATGTAAAGGGAGGAAGTGTTGTTGCTTCCCCACAGCATAGGTTTAACAACCAATTCAATCTCACACTCTATAATAGGACTATACAATATGAACCTTGACATGTATTAAATCCTTGCTTTGAAACCTTTTGCTAGACATTTTTTCTGATGTCTCCAAAAGGTTGCCTTTCACAACTAAGAACACATCTTTCTCATGGACTTCATCCTTGCTTCAGGAATTTAAGTAGCCACCTTTTATTCTTTAGTTACCTTGATTTACATTTTTTTAGGCCACTTAATCAAATAATTAAGACATGCAATGACTTATCTCTTGTACCTTGATGGAAGATTTATGGTTCATATAAAGCCCACTCCCCATTTCTCAAATGGTTCAAAATAAACTTATGGATATAAATGCATTTCCTTTCTTCTAGTAGGTTTTCCCATCCTCTAACATTCATTAGACTAAGAAGTGTATTAATGGAAATTTTTGTGAAGGGTAGCCAAAAGTATCTAATTTGAAACATTTTGTAGGATGTTATTTTGGCTACAAAATTCCCTTCATAGGGTCAACATGGAAAGCCTTTATAATTTCATATATTTCATCTTCCTTTACACACCTTCTGAGGACTTGGTCAATCCCCAATTTGAACAAGAATACCTTAATCCATGTGTAAAAGGAAATTTCCCTAACTATCTTTCATTTATCTCTATAGGAAAAATGAGAGGGTAATTTGTTATAGCTATAAATTTTGCAAACAAAGGAGTGTATACTAATATGGAAAATAGGTGCTCATTGGGGAAGTGATCATCTACCATGCCTTCATCTGCAAGAAGAGTTAACTTGGTCAAAAAATATGCCACAACATTCTCGTTTCTATGTTTATCAATGATTCTTAAGTCAAATTGTTGCAATATCAACAATGATGTAATAATTCTAGTGTTGACATCAAGTTTTTTCATTGAGTACTTAATGGTAGCATGGCCGTTATATATAAAAAATGATATAATGTTTAAATTTAAAAGTATGAACAACATCAAGGAACTCCTTTTTAGTTAGAGTGTAATTTAATTTTGTATTAGATAAGTTTTTTCTAATGAAATAGTTTATATAGGGAGTGTTATCTATCACCTATAGGTTTTTCTAATGCCTCAATGTGAATATGAAAACATAAAGTCTAATTAGGTCCTTCTAGGATAAATGAAATAAAAGTTTATCCTTAACGCTTTCAAAGACTTCTTGACATTTGATTCACTAGCAAAAGTTTGAGTCTTTTGCTAGTAGGGAAAAAAGGAGGAGAGGAATTTTTTCTAAATTCTTTGATGAACCTTCTATAGTAGCCTACATGGTCAAGGAAACTTCCAACATCCTTTTATTTATGATGGATAGGGAGATGTTTAATGATGTCTACTTTGTTTGGATCTACCTCAATCCCTTTGAAGGATGTGTAGTAAACAATGGCAGATGATGAATTCGTAATAAAGCCATAAATGTTTGACATATTGGGCTGAGAAGTTTACTCACTATCTCTCAATCAACTAACTAAGTTATCTATGGTTGTAATTGTAAAGGATCTTCCACCTAGCACAAGCTTTACTTGTAGTTTATTAAATCCATTGGTATTTTCTTAGGTATCATTCACCTAGTTCATTCTAATCTTTGAGCTCAAGCATGGCACATAATTTAATTAGAAATTGTGTATGATGTTGGTATCGAAACTCAAATAATTAGCTTACCCAAAAATGCTCAAAGTTTCTAAACTGAAAAATATTGAAAGAATAAAATACATAATCATCCTTGCCTCTTTTGGATATAGTTGATTGCATGTCACTGTATCTCGTGAACTCACATTTGTTTATATATTTCTCGTATTTAGCTTATATGGCCCAATGCATTTGGCCATGAGTTCCTATATTATTCTGCAAACACTGCAGGGTATGCCAAAAGTAACATCAGAACAAGTCAGATTGTTGGCCCATGGCCATTGCCACTTTTGAAATAAAATTTCCTTTCCAACAGCCAAACATTGCTCTTCCACTTAATTGGTGAGAAATGGATCAAAATATTTGATCTACCTCCCTGTCTATTGAGGGAACACCACCATATGAAATATTTTTGCTGGAAGATTTTGACCACTATTGAAATAATATAACAGTGCACTTACAACTACCAATATTGCCTCTGGTTTCTATGGAAATTGCGTCATTCTATCTTGTCGCACTCACCATAGAATTTCATTGATCTATTCAAGAAGAATATTGGTTATCCTCTATTTAGAAATTTGTTGTATTTCCATAATTCAATACCCTAATCCTTATTCTGAAGAAATATGATATTTTCATTTTTTAGTACCATATAATTTCATTTTCAAGTTCTCCTACCCTTATTTTCCTAGTTATAATGCCCAAAACATTGCACTTACTCAAAGAACACTAGAAATGTTGCAATCATCATATTCTATGAAACCACATCTCTTTGACATATTTTGTTAATATATGTTGTGCATCCTCTAGAACCTTGCATAACCATTTAATGGTATCATGTGGATCCATTTTAGATCAGATAAAACCCTTCATTGTTGCATATATATGATGTTTCCACTTTGCATGAGTCCAAATAAGTTAACGAATATGCATGTATACTTATTTAGAGAATTGAACTAGCCACCATTATTGTTCATTTACAACTTCCCTAAATATACCTGTAACTGCTAACTCACCACCTAGTACAACCTTTCACAACAATTACTAGCCCCACAGTTACATAGGCATCCCTTGCCAGGTAGTAGCTTGTAATAATAATCACAAGCTAACTTTTTTCCAAACACCAATATATTAACTTTCTTACATGCCAATGTGTGTACTGGCAATCCATTCTCTCTACTAATACTTGGTAACTTACTAGGTTGTTAGGTAACTATGATTTATAGAGTGTGCAACATTCCCATACCTACACCCAAATGTACCCATGCAACATGGTTGACCATCCACTTTTAGAGAATGGTGCTACCAACTCAGGTGCTCAGATGATATAGCTTATATAGCACTTCACCATTCTTCATTTGTATCTCGTTGTCTACCATTGGGACTGCAAAACTGACTACATGAAAATATAGATTTGCTATTGTTTTCTGTCCATAACCAGTAATCCCCACAAGAACATAAATCATCTTTAAAACAATGGAAACGACATAGAGAAGATGCATTCATTGTTTTCTTGGACCAACATTGTAGACATTTACTGTGAGCATATTATAAAGAAGGAAAAAAAACTCATGCACCCAGTTTGTATCAGCAAATTAGTAAAATTGTGTCTCCTTGACAAAAGCCCTCAAACTTCCACCCACCATATACAACTTCCTTACTTGGATAATATTCGTAAGATGTTGCAAGATTGAACAAAGTAAAAAATATGCAAGCCTTATAATATAAAACAACATGCAATTCCTCATTAATAATTTATAAATTGGGCACCTTTAAATTGCGAGGAAATTCCATATTTCTTATTCTATCCTCTTTTTGACAAATATGCCACTCACTACTATACCAAGGGGGTTTTAAGACATTGAAGGCAAAATTACCATTTCATCTTAAAATGATCAAATTGTGTCAACTAATTACCTTTTTATTATTTTAAATTAAAAAAGGCTCATAGGCCCTTTCTCGCTTAACTAATTAGAGTTCCATAGAATATCATGTTTGTAGCATGATATTTATCCTAAGTTGAACAATGATCTAGATTCATCATTAGCATGAGGGCTACTTGGGCATGCACACGAGGAGAATAACAAGGCCACCCATGGCTAGGGTCAACCCACGGTTCTAAGGGTCAGTGCACTTTTAAAGAAGAAGCTTGTTGTGCCCCCATTGTGACCCTTAGGATGGTTTGAGGTTTGTATCTTCTATGTTTGAGTGAGTTCGTGCCCTCTGGAAGGAGCCCCATAGTTGGTTACATTGTGGCACCACCATAGGGCCATGGGTGTCACACTGGAGATTAATGGAACCAAGATCTCACTATTCGAATCAAAGTCCCTAACCCTACGTAGGGATAGGGTCAACAAGGAATTGACCGAGGCCACTTATCTAAGCACAAACAGTTCTTGAACCATTAAGAATTTGGATTCTGAGGTGTGTTATGATGAAGAAACCCTGCAACTCTGTAGTTATTTAGAGAGGCTAGAACATGGGTTTGATCATTTGGGTGTTAAGGAATTATGGAGCATGGATTGCTACTCAGACATAGGATCGGCCAGTTTCCCTTTTGGAAAACTGGGTAAGAAACAACATGATTTCTCATTGGGACCTACTTGTCTAGAGGTTTATGTGGTAGGATGCTATGGTGGCTTGCCCCTTATTCTGACAAAGATCATGTTACTTGTCTCGCGATGGAATCAAAAAAGGTGGGGGATTTTGGATTTTATTCCTGAGGATGAAGATGAGACAAAGAAAGAAAGGATTAAGACCATCATTTTGAGTGGTCACCATTCACATTCACATCATGTATGTTTTTGTGTTGGGGATTTTTCACTTTACATACTATGAACTTCCTTATGCTTAGATCGCATTTATGATGGGAAATTATAATTGTGAACACTTGCTCCCAGCCTCATCTACTGTTGATTACTATTGAACCATATCCTATCTGGAATGTGTTGGCATTTTCTTTCTCTAGACATGTTTTCTATTTTCTGCTTGTAATTGTAGTTTGGTCATAATTATCAATTTTTTCTATTGTGGAGTTTATTTTTGGGAGATGTTGTAGGTTAAATTGGTTGGATTGTGTCGATATAGGTTTATTGGGTTAGAATCTAGTATTTGAGGCATATTCTTCCTTCTTCTTGTGAAAGTCCTTTGTTCAGGGTGCTTGTGGTCTTACGATTTTGTGTTTCATTCAAGTGTTGTAGATTGTCCAATGGTTCAGAGTCTTTGGGTACTCATTGTTTGGTATTTTTTCCCAAATTTTAGAACCCTTTGATCTCTCAGGGTGATTGGCTCATCCAATTTGAGATTTGTGCCAAAAAGTCATAGGGATCTGGGATTTCTAAAGAATTTGGGGTCTTCAGACTTTGGTGTCATCCTAAAATTTGAAGGTTTTTGGTGATATATAACCTTGGCGTTTCAAGATTTGTACCTTCCATGGAAGCCACTCAAAAGGAAGTTTTCGTATTTTAGGGCACATGTGGTATTGAGATTTTTTGTTGTATTCAAAACTGTCAAAGGGCCTTTCAGAAGCTTTGGAGTTTGCTAATGTTTGATCATCTGAGTACTTACATCCGCCTCGTATTTGGCCTTTTTGATCTAAGAAAATATAATATTGATCACCATAGCACTTGGGTTATCGAGATTTGATCTATTTATATTGAAAACTTTGAGACACTATTCTTTTAGGCTCAATATTCTTTCAGATGTTGCCTGACGAAATGCACATTATCTCAACAAATATCACTACACAAACTGACATTATGGGAGGAGTTTTTCTTGGCTTCTCTGAAGAATTGTATGGTATACCCAATTTCCTATCCTTTCCATCCCTCCAATAAAAATAAATTAAATGCAAACAATCCATGCCTAAAGCAATTCCAATGGCTACAATTATGACTACAACTCTAGGTATAGAGTGTGGCATGGATGCCTATCATACTATTTAGCATGGTTTCCTTCAAATGCAATAAACACAGTCCAAAAAATAGAGCAAAGCACGTTGATGATACTTTCTATAAATGACAAGGTTATGATGCCTAGAAGACAACCTCAAAAGGTTAGCACTTGGAAAATATGGGTGTCATTTTCAGTAGATGTTATATCATCAAGATCAAACTTGGTATTCTTAGACTTCACCAGGGATGTCCTTAGAAATGCATTGGCAACAAATCCACTTTCTTTACTTCCCACAACATAACCTTTGACTATCTTTCCTACCACCATAGAAGTAGAGAAACCATCTACCCTGAACCATCCAACCAGAAGAAGCTTGATTAATATTTCTATTAACCTTGGCAATATTAGGGAGGGAGTGATAAATCTTACTATTAATCCTTTTCTCAGCTCCTCCCGTCCTTTATTCCAAGCCATGCAAGTGCCCTTGACTTCTTGAGCCGTGTAATTTTCCATGGCATCTAAAGCCCCGGCACTGACGCTTCTTTCTTCATTATACTTAGTCCTGAAAGATGTGTTCAGTAACTTTGTCAACTCATCATTCTCTGGTAGACACACTAGAATGAAAATGCAAGAACACTCTTTCTGGGTATCGTAATGCTCAAGTATTTCACAAACTAGAGGAGGAAATCATATCTTCAGGTTACCCTCTTTGAATGTAAGGCTTTCAAAGTCATCAGTCTGCTCAAGTTCACTATTGATCGCTCCACATACAACAAACCCTCGTTTCATCCATGGAAGCCATTTCTCAGGAAGCCCTCAGAGGGCAGTAGGCACTTGGAATCAGGAAGTGATTTTAGTGTTCCACGCATTCAACGAGTAAGAAGAGCCCCAACCTCTTCCACTGTGAAAACTACAATGCATTTGAATCTATCATTGCAGTGACATATCCCAAGAATGGATGCAATGGATTTGGAAGGCAAGCATTGCAAAATGATGGACTGCATGTTATGGGCATTGGCCACGTACTTCATGAATTTCTTCATCGAAGAGTTGGGCTTGTCAAATGACATCATTATGACATAAGCATCTTTGTTTTTATTCTTACACGTGGTGAGTCCAATACCATGAAAGATCTCAACTTATCGGCCTCTTAGGGTGGCCAAAACATCCTTGGCACTCATTTCCAGATGTAGCCTCCCTTTGGAGATACTTGTAATAAACTCTACTAAATTGTCGATGCAAGATATTCCCACCTCTGGAAAATTAACGAAATCAGTCACAACTTCACTCACCTCAAGCTGCCCCACAACAAACACGGGATAGCCATCCCAACCACAAAACCAAATTTATAATCAACACCTTCATCGTGTATAGGCTTCCATTCAAATTCAAAATAATACCCATTTCAGAAAATAAAATGGAGATGCGCATTTCCCTCACAAGTAATTTAACACCCAAGAAAAACCACCTTCGTCTTGCTACATACATGTTGTGGCAACAATTTTTTATTCTGCAAATGTGGATATGGCATATTTTCGTCCTCTCCATAGTGCCCAAACTATAGTTTAGTTTGGGGCACATAAGTGAATAAAGTTTAGTATGGGGAGTATGATTAAAATCTGATGGTTAGTTTCCAAAATTTTCTGAGATGTACCGACGTGTTTGTTATTTTTCAGATAAAGAAGTTTGATGATATATATATTCATTCTTTTAAAGGTACATAATTTTATTCTAGCAATTTATCCCATTTCTAAATAAATTAAATTTGTTTTCAATGTTTTGTTATTTTCTCAAAGTGCAGAGACTTGCAAACACTATTCTTTTTTTCTTATTCCCAAAGTCCAAAAACATGGGGTTGCGTTTGTTACTCATTTGTGCAGATAACAAGCAGGGATCTGTGTTTTCATGGTGTTTATTATATGTGCTTATGATATAACAATGATGGTTAACAAAGTGGTCTCCAATATTCCTACATTTTTAGTTGTTCAAGATTGTCCTTGAACTCAATTTATTACAATTGAAGAGTTATAGTCATTTGAATAGTACAGTGGTATCAAACATTTCTTTCTTCCTATCAACAATTGGTGTTAGATAGATTTGAAGTTTTAATATGTTTGAAACAAATTTAAATGACTTGCATTATGGAGCTTATGTTATGTGAAATAATTTGTCACATGTTTGGGAAGCGTCATTGAAATCTTCTTCAATGATTTTCAGGTTCCTGAATAACATGGACTTGGCTTATGCAGCAACAGGCCTTGTTATTGAATGAGTTGGTGAAATGACTTGTAGTGAGCTTCTAGCCACAGGAAAATCTTTTGTACTGGTAATGTCATGCCTAATAACCACATAGCCTCTGCAGTTTTCCCTAATTTACTGATGTGGAATGTGGCAATTTTTTGTTTGTTCGATTGTCTGTCAAAGTTAAATTAGTTTTTCCCATTTCTGGTTATGGTAAATCATAGGAGTCATTCAAGTGCTCATGTAGTGAAAATATTTTTCATCATCTTTATTGTTATTCTCTCCATATTTTCTCTCAAGTAACAATATACATGCTTTTTTATAACAAACAACTTCATTTTACTTTGAATTGAAAGATAACAAACAACTTATTCCATTTTTACAAACAATGAGTAACTAGTCAAAGTTGTTATGCAATAAGGCTCTTATCTAATGCTCAGTGCTTACCTTTGTTCAGTGAGGAACATACATGACTGAAATGATTTCAATTTGTATTTATTTGTATGTATTATCTACTATTTATATGGAATGGGGCTGATTGGAAGCTTTAATACTTTTAAATATTGAGTTTTCATATCGCTGGAGAAATTAATATCAAAGGGTAGCCATAGAAGATTTATATGTTATCAAAATAACTAGAATAAACATATTTGTAAATTGACTTGAACACAAAAATATTTTGAATTATACCATTTTGGGTTTAGAAGTTCCTCTACATCCATTGATAATAAATTGCCTGAATTTCAAGTGTGTAGCTAAGGAATTTGATTCTGGCCTTAGTCAAGCTTTAAGGTAATCATTGATTGTCAGCATGACATCCACATTAGGCATGAGAATGGTTAAAGTTTAATGAAGTTTTATCCACTAGAACCTTAAGATGGTGTTAATTCTAATTAAGAATGAGCTTTGGATATTTGTGCAAGGGGACGAGCCAAATAATTTTAGAGTGATAAGGACTACATGAAGTGTTAAATTTCCAGGAAACTCTACAACTACTACATGAATAACTGAAAACTGAAACTAGTTTACGTCAACCAAGATGTAGAATCTCTTAACAATTCAACAGAATAATAAACACACACAAATAATGAACACAATCACACAAATTACACAATTTTTATTAGGAAACCCAATTGGGAAAACCCCATTTTTCCTTGCTGTAGTATTTTATTGGCAGAGTTTGAACAATCAATTTTCTTACAAGGCAATTTATCACGTTGATAACAATCTAGTCCTCACACTGTACTAGTTGGACTCACCTTGCAAACACACTTGGTCCAACTCCTATTCCTTGCGTGCTACTTAGCTCTATTTCCTTTCTCTGATCTCCAAAGGATGGCCAAATTATTTACAAATAGGTTTCCACTTCCTAGCCCAAATTATTTGCACACAAACCTCCCATTCTCTAGTGCAGAGGACCTCCTATTCTTTAGGATGTAACCCCTAACTCCTAGCTCAAGTCTGCACAAGAAAGCCTCTTCCTTGTTTACGAAATGTTAGCTGCTTTCAAAGGTCAAAAATAGGGAATCATAGTACTTAGCTGAACATACCAGGAGCAATGTAGTCATGGGTGCCTGCAAAAGATACTGTAGAATCCTTTCCTCTACAAGTTTGAACAATTTTGGCAATCCCAAAATTAGCAATCATTGACTCAAAATTTCTCCAACAAAATATTTGTAGATTTTACATCCCTATGAATAATTGCAGGAAAGCAATCATGATGAAGATATGCTAATTCATGAGCTACTCTCAATGCAATATTTTACTGTGTTGGACAATCCAAATCCATGTGACTTATCTTTAATGTCTTGTCATTATTTTCATGTAAAGCATCAAATAAGTTTCCATTTGGCATGCATTCATAGACCAATAAATTTGAATTACAATTTAATGAATAACAATAAAGTTTCACTATAATTTTATGCCGAATTGTCCCCCAAATGTCCACTTCTGCCTTTATCAATATGCCTAATCCTTTTAGCATATTTCTGTTGATGTTCATTTTCCACATTCACTTTACTCCTACAATTTCATTTTTTACAATGTGACACAATACACCTTGCCTACTCCACCACTTCCTATGACATTGTCTTCATCTAATAGAGCTTTTCTACCTGTCAACCTCATGTTAACCATTGATAGACTTGCACATAATTATCATATATGAATTTAAAAAGAAGCTATTTGTGAAATAATTTTTTTTTTAGACTTTCCAAATACTTTATATATATACATATTATTATATATATATTAAATATATATTATAATTATATATATAATATATATATATATACTATATATAAGATAGATTATAATATATTAAAGTGGACATTGGAATATCTTTTATTATTAAAATCTTTTAAACGTTGGGTCAAATCATATGGGTACAAAAGAATTATATATCTCTAAAAAAAGTCTATTGGCCTAATAAATTTGAATTGCACCTGTAATAAATTTAACTACAACATGCTTTTGAGAGACATCGGTGAGATACATTCTTAAATGGAGAAATTCAACTTTCCATTCAAAAATTTTCTCCAAATTTTAATCGAAAACTTGTTGAAAGCTTCTTTGTTCCCTCTTAATGAGAAATTTCGATCACATAATTATCTACAAAAATTTTAAACCAATGGAATTTAAAAAAAACCATAACTCAAGGTAAACTTTTGGGGATTTTTTTTTTTTTTTTAATTCAAGATTTTATGTCATCTTGATAACGAAGATTTGAGGATGTTATGTAATAATAAGTTTTAGAGTTGTTTGGGACATAATTTTATGAGAGAAAATGTTGTAGTACTGACTAGGTCGAGCCACATTGAAGGATATCATCTATGACATTGATTTCCAGATCAACTAAAATCCCTGGCCACAATAAACAAGCCTTTAAAACATTTTAACTAGGGTGTATCACTCCTTTTCCCTTCTTGGTCTCTGTCAATGTTGGTCATAGCTTTACATTTAGAGTCAAGGTTTATTGTGATAACTTTCCTACTAAATTCGCCATGAGGATCTCAGCTATTCTTGGTAATTTATCAAAATTATCACCTAAACAAGATTTTAAAACATTTCCACCAGGTTTGTATGACTCTTTTTTCCTTGTTGGTCTCTATCAATATTGGTCATAAATTTACAGTTATAGTCAAGGTTTATTGTGATAAATTTCCTGCTAGATTCCCCACCAGGATCTCACCTATTACTCACAATTTATTGCCTATTGTTTTTAATTATTTTCATCTGGATCCCTGTAGTTTCTTATTTGAAGTTCTGGAAGACTATATTTGGCACTGAATAATAGATATGGTATTGATATTTTGTGGAGAATAATATATTTCTATGAATAAATTTATTTATTGCTTTGATGCATATAATTCTATTTTCTAGTGCGCTTATAAGAGATTTGGTTTGGAAAACTTTTATTGGGAAATCTATCATGATAATGCACCATAAACCATAATGGCATAAAGGGAGAACAACACAACAATTTGATATTTAATAATTTTATTCATATCTATAACAAGACTATCATTTAGTAGCTACACTAAACAAACTACATGTTAGATATATGTTTATTCCTAACAATATATAGCATGTACCTTGCCAGTGCCATGATTGTTGTTGAGTGCAAGGATTATGATGGGAAAATATTATTCTATGATGAAGGAACCACCGGCCACAATCGGCTTTTCAAAATGTTTGTAGAGGGTGAACACAAACATGAAGCCTGTGAGGCATATAGAATGGTAAGTCCCACATCATGAAACTTTTCATTAGATAAAAATCACGATACAATATCTTTAACCAAACACACTGGGATTGATTCCAATGAAATAACAATTGTGCCTTTTGCCTTAAGATCTAGTAGGATTTTTCCTGCTTGTTAGGTTGTGATGGTAGAATATAATATGTATTCTTAGTAGGTTTTTAACCATTCTGATTGCATGGTGCCATATCTCATAGATTCTCATGAAATATAATCTATGTTATATATAGGTATAAAGGTTGTATTATTTAGTTTAATGATTATTTCATTCTGATGGTATTCATTAACTTCACTAATTTGTGATTAAGAATGTAGAAGTTTGGATTAATCACCATCTCTATCACTCCTTTTTCCCTCTCTTTCTATGCTTTTTTCTATTAAAGGCCCTAAAGTGGTTAGGCTTAGGGCTACATGGTTGATCCAACACAACATCTTCTAACTTTTATCTGATCCAATCCAGAATCTGACCTCCCGTATTTGGAGGTGTTTTGTCCTCAAAAATTAAATAATTATAGGAGTTCAGTGCTTGCTCAATGTCTAGTTCTCATGCTAGTTTTAATTGGATCTTTCAGCTCTAGCATGTGACTAGGGTCTTTCTCAACCTCCTTTTCTGGCTCTACTTGGGGTCTTTTCTTGTCTCTGTTGAAGCTATATGCTCTTGCTCAACATCTCGTTAACCTTTTTCTCTGGTTCTTATTAGATTTTCTAGGTCTACACTTTTTTTCCTTCAAACTATGTTGGTCACAGTTAATCAATTCCTTGGTGTCTATGACAACAAAATCTTACACATCTTAAGATAATGTCCAAAAGCTCAAGTGTGAGATTCACTACACCTCAGAGGGGGGCATTGTCACCTCACCAACCTTCTTCTCACTTTTGGCTACCTTTCCTTTGGATCAAGGGGAATTCTCCTTGTAGATCATAGGAATCTAATGTCCCAGTCAAGCCAAGTCAAGATATCTCCAAGGAATGTACTTCACATTCCATGGACCAAAGGATATGATCAATTTGTGTTTAGGTGGTAGATAGGATTGCTAGGCTTCTTTAGGGTGATTAGAGTTTGAGTTCAATGGAAATGTCCCCAAACATACACAAGCATAAGATTCCTTAGAGAGTGGAACCATAAAAAATCATCATGAATGACTTGCAAAATGTATAAGGTGATGAAGAATGAATGATCAATGTCTTAGCTTATCAATGAAATTATGGGCATATGGATTAAGTGGGAAAATTTTCCAAGAGAGATCCTGCATGAGATTCACAAGACAATGTTGAGCATTGAGGGAGCTAAATGAAGGTCTCTCACCTTGTCAATCATGAATCTAGGACAAAAAGGATAGGAGAGCTAAATGAAGGTCTCGTACCCTTGTTAACCTAGGAGACTCAATTTTTAAGAAAAATGAAAAGAGAAAGAGGCAAACGAAGGTTTGTTACTATTCAACCTTTTGACCATTAAAACCAAGATACCATTTATTTCCTTTAAATTTTGCACAAGTAACCCCCAATCGCCTCCACATGGACATGTAGGTCCATAGTGATTATATTTCCAAATAAACCATAGGTAAGGATATCATCATTGTTTTGCATTTCCTTGGTAAAGGAATAGGATTTTCAACCATTTGGACCTGCCAAGTGATCTTGTAGGTTGACCCAACCTTGTATTCAAGGTCACTTAAGAAAATATGGAAATTTTGGCTCCAATTAAATCAAAATGTAGATCCCTGTAGGTTAGTCCCAGGTCCATTATAGGTCGTCCAATCAAATTTTGTTCCACGTTCAAATGTGTGTTTATATTTTCTCCAAAAAAAAAGTTGCAATGTTATTAAGATATAAAATTAGATATATAGAAGTTGTGCATACTATTTTGCTGATATATCCCCCTTATGATTCTTCGAAATGCTAGAAAAAAAAGACCCATAAAAGTGCTCCCTTTATATAAGAGGGATAACAGAACATCCTCAAAATACTTAAAAGTATCAAAATAATAAGCCCTGAAGGTTGTTTCAATATTAGTGCCGTGAAAAAAGATAGCGTAAACATACATAAAAAAGGTATATATTATCAGTTGTCAATATATCTCTATGATAATTTTCATAATGGCCATGTTCCATAAAAGAGTTCATATTGTTGTCCTTATTTTACTTTAGTTTGTTTCCAACAATTTGGTTCTAGGTCCAATCCTACCTTGGACAGTTTGTCAGCATCTCTATTTTGGTTCCTGTATATGTGATCATAACTTTATGAAAAATAAAAACCAATTTTTGGATTAGTTGGCTTAGACAATGCATCAAAATCAAGTAATGAGGGTAAAGAAATAGATCTCAGAGCTATGTGTCTTGCTGCAACAAAGCATATTAGTGATGCAAGGTATTCACTAGACATGGATGAAAGACAACCATATGACCATAATAAAATGAAACTCTATATTCTGTAGATTTGTATTGCATAGGAGCACAGACTAAAATTTTCAAATTCTATTTTAAAATTTGTTGTTGATGACATGGATAAACCTCCAACCAAAAATCAGTCATCGTAAATATATTAATCTAACCTTATTTTATCCCATTTCACTATTTAGACTCCATCCTATCATATATCACCTCTACTTTTATTTTTTAGAACAGCGGGGTTCCCCTCAACTTGGGCATTACATCTTAGAATTTAGAACTGCCGCCCTCCCCCCATCCAAATGCTCATTTTATTTCCTTTCATGGAAAGGGTCATTCTAATCTTTTGAATGCTTTGCATGTTCAATTCTTTTGTGAAAATTTTTGCAAGATTATTTTCAATTTTGCAGCACATAAATTCATCTTCTTTGTGTTGCATTTTTTTCCTATTGAAGTGATGTATGTGTTTAGACCTCGCATGAAGTCTAGTCTCTTCTTGAGCTTAACTGCACTCTCATTATCATAGTAGAGGGGTGTGGCTTGAGTATTTTTAAGGTTAGTCACCTTGAACCATCCTTAGCAAATTTGTTATATTGATGGTTGCATCATCTTTTCTATGTGTAACCTCAAACACATCAATCAAGGGTATATTTACCATATTATGAAGTTGATTATTGCACCTTTATTGAATTTCTATGTCTTCTCTCCCTTTCAGGTAAATTCTAAAACTCTTTCACACTTTTCAATTACCTTTGTTTTTTTAACATATGCCTCATATTTACAAAAAGGTATTTACAATAGAAATGTAGAAGTGTATTTGCGTGAACTTCATAACTTCTTCTAAAGAGCCACCAAAACATAAATAAAAGCAAAATGTTCTATGTGATCTAAATATTTGGGTATTTTAAGGGGAAAAATTCCTTTTTCCTAAAGGCTAAAACGCTAAGGTTGATGGTGTACCTCATCTTTTGACAATCTACTAAAAGTAGATAGAGAGAAAACCTCCTAATTAAACATAAACATACACCTGAATTCCATAGCACAAACAACACTGAGATCCACATGTAATTCCAAGGCCCTAGAAAATCACTATAGAATTATCATCACTATATAGGGCAACATGACAATGCACCCTACCATGAAGTAACACATCATGCTGAGTAGTCTCAAACAAGCCGCAACATCAAGTGGAAAATCAACACTCCTAGAAAATGTGCTTGATAGTCTCCAAGTGATTTCAAACTGGGCAGATTATCTTTAAGAACTCTTGTCCAACCTAACCTTGGAGGGAATTCAACAAATGACCCACCACACAAAAACTTGCAGCATATTGGAAATCTACACCATCCAAATTCTATGAATATGACAAACCCAATGTTCTTCTAGATACTTATATACCAATATTGCATTAAGAATCAGGGACAGAAGATGCCTTCATGGAATCACTAAAAACATTCTATGTGAGTCACATTGAAGAAACAAGTAGCCAAACCTCCACTCCCGGTCCTGCCAAAATGGCCCAGGAATATCAATGTTCTTGAACAACTTGGATGTTGGAATAAGGGCTTGCAACTCTATGATCAAGGGGGAAACAAGAGGTGAGAGGGACATACTCCTAAGTAAGAGGTTACCACTTCTTCCAAGCATGAGTGCTAGGATCCCAGAATTTCCGCCAAGAAAAAATGCCCTTACAACTCAATATTTGCACCTGAAGTGTGGCATATTTGCAACACCATCACTGCTAAATTTCAATTTTTGGAGAAGATATTTCATTGCTAGCATTAAAATTTGTTCATAGAACTTGTATTGGGAAACATTCAAGCTCCTCTCTGTTCACTATGGTCATTGAACAAAATAACTTAGAAGTTCACTGAGAAAATAGAAAGATAGCCATTGAACAACATAACTTAGAAGCATTTATGGGTCCTGATGGAATAGTTGGAAGATAAGTTGTGAGTCAATTTTATGTCTTACATTTATTTGTGATATTGATTGCTTAATAGGATGAAAGAACAGATGGAACATGCGAGAATTTTATCTGTTGGAAATTTTTTTCTGGTTTTGGGACTTCTACTACTAGCTTTCTTCCTCAATGTCTCTGTAACCTACGATAAGTATAAAGAAGTAATATAGTTTGTGTTTAGTTCTTGGTACTCTTTACAGATTTAAATTTGGCTAATTCGTCAAATATTTTCTTGCTTAGGAAAAAAACATTCTACCTTAGCATTTACTACTATTAGTTATTTTTCATCGGTTCCTAGAATGACCTGCATCTAAGGATGCCTATTATATTTACTTTTGGACAATAACTCTCAGAAATTAGTTTTTGTTTCAATCTCGGCTTGCTTAATTGTTTCAATGTTTCCTATATAAGAAGAATAACAAATAAGCCCACGTGGATGTTGGATTCACTAGTTAGACTGTGAAATACTTGATAATTACCTCATTTCACATCTCCATCATACCCACACATATGGCTTCCTGTATCACATGATAGAGAATTTGTGGCTCTATCCAAAGCCTGTGGGACCTCCCACCACTACCTTTGAGCCATCAACATCACCACCTTAACATCACAAAACCAACTTGGCTCTCCTCTTCTTCCTTCAAACTTGTTATATTTCACCAGTGGGGCAGATGAAACCAAGCTTCCCAATGATAGGTTGATTCCTATATCCATTAATTATAGGGTCAATTCTTGTTTGTTTCTGGGTGTAGGGATCACTCCTCAATCACCCTATTTTCCCCACCATGCACTAGTATGGACCCATGGCACAACATTCCACACTAGAATCCTCCATTTATTGACATAGCGAGAGCAATGAAGAGGTTGTATACACTATTGGGTGGATAGATGCAAGCAATCATTTATGAAAAAACAAGAAAGAAAGCGTGGAAATATTATGTTGGTTTAAAGGTAGTTTAACTGACAAGCATGTTGTTTTATATGGTGTGTATTTTCAATGTATCTTTAATGTAAAAGTGAGCAAGAAGATAGGCAACCATCTGTGCAAAATCTTACAATGGTTCACTTTTCCTCATTTGAACTTATCAATTTGACTAATTAGAATGTGAATTTGGATCACCACAAATTGACTCTTTGAATAAGAGGTTCATTGTGTTTCTCTCTTGGACAGTCTCAACACTGATGAAGACTATAATTGGGTGCAATGTCTAGGGTTCAAATTTTCAATTGTTTAACAACTTGGAAAAAGATCATTAATTGTTTGTTTGTTTCTATTTCTAAGTCATGATTGTGCATCATGAATAGCATAATTTATGACCAACAACAAACATTCAATGTCGATGAGAATATGCATTGGACTTTGATGCCAATGCTAGACTATAACACAATGCATGCCTTGATTAACCTAAGAGCTTGGCTAATAATGGTTCAATTTTGAATGTTTTTATATTTTTTATTTTCAGTGAAGACCAATTAGAATTACTATTTCTAATGACATAAATGAGTACCTTTAACAAAGCTTTCAATAATGAAGCATGGTTGGATGCAACATTGTGATGCCAGTGGCAGTATACCAGGATACAATCACATGGCACCTCAACTATTATTGAATTGATTTTAAATCACACACATATGTTTGTTCAATTACTTTTCTTATGTTAGAATAAATAGGATAACAACACCCCCTTAGGCCAATTGGGTTATCATACCTTGAATTGCAATATTTTACAAAGACTAGTTGATACATTTACAAGTTGGACTTTTGATCGCGATTTCAACAGACCAAATTGTATGAAGTCAATAGAGCTAATAAGTTTGTAATCCATAATTAAATTCATCAAGGAAAGTCGGATGATGGTAAACATTAAATACTCCTATGAGTTTTTATTACTATTGGAGTTGTGGAATTTCTTATTACACTAAATTGTTCTCTACTTATAACTTTTATTTCATCTGAGTCCTATCTATTGTTTGTCATTTCTATGAGTTAAACCTGAATTGTTTTGTGTATATGTTAATTTTTCTCCTTATAAACTCTTATGTAGTGGCACCCATATTCAAATCTAGAAGAATATATATATGTTGTTATGTTGCAAGTAGTATCCAAGCAACATTTTTTCCTCTGACGAAGTAGGAGCAAAAGAGGGATGAATATTGTTAGTGCATATAGGAAACAATGTTCAAGAAAACTTTGTCAAACTCTTGGCATCCATAAGCATAGAAGCGAGAAGGTCAAAATTGTAGCATGTACAGATAATATGCATCAGAGTTGATTTCTCCATCATTCCAGATGGCATCATTATTTAACGTTTTCTAGCTTCAGTTCAACTCAATGGTCCCACATTATTGATTTATAAGTCAAAGGTTCCTGTAATTGTTTTAACTGGAATTTCAATCCATTTCAAATTTTTCGGGTGAATATAATATATGTTAATCTGAAGCACTAGTGTAAAAAGTAGAAACTTTCCAGAGATAATTACAACTACAACCAATCTAAAAAAAATGTATTCACAAGCTTGGTTGGTCTTTCTAATCTATTTCAAAAATAGGCCATAGATCTCAAACAACATTTCTATCATTCCTATATTTATTTTATGTGTATTGATTTCATTATCCCCTTTGGTTAATCCCTCTGGTAATATTCAATGAAGGGCTAAACTTGTTGGTTGGATAACTTCAAAAGATGGTAGATTGTAATGGTGCAACATTCATTTTGATTTTATGCATTGTACAAAATACTAAGTGGGAGCCGTAATTTTGCAGAATTTGCAATGGAGCAAGAGTGGATGTCTGCTGAAAACCTTTTTAGCAAAAGAAGTGGGGTTTTCTTATCTTGTTACAGAGGCATGGCCTACAAATCCACAACTTGCAGCAGTTGGGTCTTGCTATTTAATATGGGTGCTTTGTGGTGGGATACTTTATGTTGCCAATCTGGGAGATTCTGTATTGTTTTGGGGCTACTGCCATGTAGTTGTTAATGGAGAATAATACAAGTATTGAGACTGTGAGGCAAGAGCTACAATCTTTGCATCTAGATGACTCTCATATTGTAATTCTAAAGCATGTGGTTTGGTGTGTGAAGGGTATCATTGAGGTACATTTATTCCATGCTTAATTTACTGTGTTAATACTCGACAATTTTATGTCTTTGCTATCTTGTTCATACATACATTAAGTGTGGATTTGGGTTGGATGCAAATTTTTTAATGCTTATTTATCTATAATACTGCAACTTGCTTGAAGATTTTTCATGTTCTACTACGTTGCTTCCTTGTAAATGCTTTCGCTGAATAAATCAATAGTGGAGAGGTTACCTTGATTATGTATTAAAAATAAATAAACTATATGTCCAATTTATAAATCATCATAAAATAAATGACATGTTATAAACAATCTTATATTTTGTGACTTTTGTTTATCTATTTTGGCTAGAAAAGGAAAATTCCATCATTGTTAAATCGTAGTAAATCTAGATATTGACCCAACTATGCATGTAATGGATAAAAGAACAAGATATCAACATGATAATTCACTCTTTTTTCAAACAACTAGGAAATACAGATCTCATCCAACTTTGTTTAAGAGAATGGATTTGTTCAATGGGTTATCCACTGTTGCCAATAATTTCCGCTTTTATCTCTCACAAATATCTGGGGAGATTAGGGAGTTTCACCAATACAGGCATGGCAGAGATAGGTGTATTTTTAGGGTCAAAGTCTAGAAACCAAAGTTTTAAAAAGAGAGGAGACTTGTCGCAAAATTAGGGACCACCCTTCAAAGTTCAAGATGGATTCTATCAATCAGATTTTGGAACTGTGTGATGTAAAACCTTCTAGAACAAAAACTAAAAGTGACAACTTGGGTCCAATTTACTAGTATCATAGACACTGCATTAGCTTAGGGCCACATGCCATTAAATTTTTCGATCAATAGGGGCTGCATGATTATAGATTTTCCAACGATCATGCGATTATGTGTTGATAATTTTTTTTTTAACCAATGCTCATATATGCAATTTCAA
This sequence comes from Pinus taeda, assembly GCA_000404065.3. NCBI lineage: Eukaryota > Viridiplantae > Streptophyta > Pinopsida > Pinales > Pinaceae > Pinus > Pinus taeda. The sequence goes on along the minus strand of APFE030042374.1, from coordinate 8,513 downwards.
GCACTGCCATAACTCACATAATTCTTTGAAGGGTGCTAGCTCAATGGAAGAGCACCTGCCTTACTAAGCAGGGGGTTGGTGGTTCGATTCCATTGTGCCCTAACATGAATTTATCAATGATATTATAGTTTTTTAATTAATAATTTTTTATAATAATTTATTTCAATGGAGAGATATTTTTCTAGATTCATTATTTTATGTTGTCTCTAAAGAGACAAAAGTGACATTGTACTGTCTTTAAATATGATTTTTTTATTGTCTCTAGACAGACAATAACTATGATTAAAGACATATTCTCTCTATAAAGACAATATGTCTTTAATCTCGAATATTGTCTTTGGATAGACAAAAATAAAATTGTCTCATAAGAGACAAGAGTAGTTGTGTTATATATTGTCTTTATAGAGATAATTGTTTAAGGCAATAATTTGAGACACCCACTTAAAGACAATATTTAAGACAAGACAATTTTTTTTTGTCTCAAGTTAAGACAATTTACCCAAAAATTGTCTCATAAGAGACAATAATGCTTGTGTTAAATATTGTTTTTATAGAGACAATTGTTTAAGAAAATAATTTGAGACACCTGCTTAAAGGCAATATTTAAGACATTACAAAAGTTTTTTTATGTCTCAAGTTAAGATAATATACCCCAAAATTGTCTCAAATATTGTCTTAAAACCTCCCTTTGTGTAGTAGTGGAAGATCAAACTCTAGGCTCATGGCTTCAAACTCAATGTAGGCTCACAAAGGTATCCACTCACTCTAAAATAGGGCACCAATGCTCATGCCCTTGTCCCTCAAGTTCCAACAACAATTTGCAACATGAACCAATTGTAACATCTACATGGAGCAGTGGATCCTCCACCCTCACGCATTGTGCTCCATACAAGTCTCCACAAAAAGTGTTCATGGTTCTGCCACAAGTCTCTACACAATGTCAAAGTCTCATGGACTCCACACGAATTAGACGTGGGTTCTACATAAAAGTTTATTTGAATAGATCCATGTTCTCCAACATAGGAGGTTTGCACCCCAACATAGGACACACCCAACAATAACACCAACAGAATCTTGCAATGATGACATGCCACAACAACTTCAATAATTATCTCTGCAGCATCAAACTCACTCGACACAACAATCATGCCCTCGACTCTCACAACCTCATCTATGATACCAACTTGGAAATTATGGAAGATGAGTTGCAACTCCCTAGTGAAACAATGCTCATGCAAGAGACTTCTCCACTCACACTTTCATTCACCAAGCCAACAATCACATAGATATATAGGATTACAATATATTTGAACAAATTTGTAGAATATAGGATCAAAAACTAACAAGGACTGATTAGGACAATTAGTCCAATGAGATCTATAACAACACATAACAAATGCTAATAATAAGAGATTATGTATTTCTCCATTATTCCAATATTTACAAGTTAGGAATTTCCATAATAAAGTGGGAGTGAATCTCCATGGTTAAGAATATTGATTAACTAATATATTAATCATTTTTATAATTAATAATTATAATAACAATTTAATACGGAAAATGTGAGATGTATCTTGGAGTAAGAGCAACATATGTTTATCATGGATTGATTTCTATTGGCATTTACCAGCGATTAAATTTATTTGGTAGACCTAGTTCTTATGATTTTTTTTTATAAATTTTAGTAGCTTGTGATGTATGATGGACTAAGTGCTTTGACGCTTATTAAGAATTGTTGTTTCTCAACAATTACTGGCCATTTAATTTATATAGTTGCACTAATTTTTATTTTTAATTAAAAATAAAAATAACAAAAAAGACCAATTCTTTTTCAATATCAAAAATGTGAATTTCATAAAATTCTTTTTGTGGAAACAATAATGTCTAAGTGTTTTTTTGAAAAATTAGTGTTTGATGATTTTCTTATCTTAATAATTTCTCTAAATTTTTATTAAATTTAAAATTATTTTATTATTATTTATTTCATTTTAATTTAAAATATATATATAACTAAAATGATTAATCTAAAACATTAAGATTTATAAATTATATCAATAATTGCTTTGTATAAGTTAGTAAACTTTCTTTCCAAACTAAATAGAATCGTTGCACACTATGATGAAAAACAAAAAATAAAATAAACTCTCTTTCACATTGGATATGGATAGTGCACACTTTTAAAATAAATTTATTTTAAAAGAATTACATTATAGTAATATATTAAATATTTTTGAAAATAAATTAGTTAATTTATATTGAATTTAATATTTGGTAATTTTCAAATTCAAAATTAAATGAAAAAGATTGAAAATAAAAACATATTTAAAAATATACTAAACTAATAAAATAAGAAATTTAAAAAGAAAATAAATAAATTTGAAATTATAATGTGTGTAAATTATAATATATCTTGAATTTTTACTTTTTGCTAAAAATAATTATTAAATAATATTTAATAAATCAAATTAAACTCTACGGATGTGGATGCTTAAGAGGAAATTAATGAGGATTAGACAGGGGATGACAAACGGCTAAGCGACACGGCCACTCGCGTTCTCAATTGTGGTAATTTATGGCGAGCCACCGTCAATCTACAGGTGCCATTACTCTGGTGCACAAGTCGAGACACTTTCTGCAAGGTTAAGGCCATGGCTTCAGTAAACCTGCATACCTTCACCCCTTCCCCTCTAAATTTCTCCTACCCTCTGATGCTGCGAAGATGAGCTCTCGCACGACAACAGGGAGGCATTGCTGACTCTTGAGCTGCATTGATTTGGGGGATGGCATCCATATTTCTCAAAATGTTCACTATGCTTTGAATTCTTCCCAGAATGTCATTGTCTCTTACCTGAATAGCTCTGTAAAATCCCGCACAGACTCTATGCTCACTGCAAGCACTTTTGTCATCTTCGCCCTCACCAATCAGCTTCAACCTGGCCGCAGGACCATGCCGCGTCTTCACCACCGGATGCACAGTAGGCGTGGCAGCAGTCGAGGCAGAAATAGTCACCCTCCCTCACCACCACCTCCTGAGTCGACAACCCTATCGTCCACCCCTTCCTCCACTCCATCCATAGGCCAATCCTCTGGCAGATATCCCGCCATCTGCAATGGAAGAGATCGAGCCCAATCCTTTGGCACTTGGACAGTAAATGCTGCAACCCAAATGACCAACCCCCTGAGTCCCCTCATCAATTGCATCACGTGACCCAATTCTACTTCCACAGAACCATGAATTGCCCTGACATCATCGCCACTGTCATAGTGGAATTCAACGAAGAGATCCACCCGCAGGAGGCACAGACTCAGGAAACTGTTCAGGAGAAGGTGGATATCAGCAAATAGAAGATGGCCTAGGAGAAGTAGGCCACCAGCGAACAGAAGCACTCGAACAACATCTCTGGTTCTCGCAAACACAAAGATGCCCATGGTAGCACTCAGCGTGGTAAGGACATCCCTGAAGGCACACAGACAGTCAGGGGCATTCTTGGGTGGCACACAAGCAATCGAGGGCATCTCTAATGACATGCAAGCAGCTGAGGATGATTGGGATGAGTACAGATGTCTCATCATGGAAGAGCCTCCTCCTCGAAACAACACCTAGTGGGTCCATGCAGCTAGATTTCCATGCAGCCAGGTTTCAATTCCCCTCTCCTACTCTTAGGGGCTTTTTTAATGTTTTTTCAAAGTATGTTGTCTACTTCGGAATATTCCACAAATGTCTCTTTTGGTTTTTGAGTTGTAATCTTTGCATGGGCAACACTTATCATCGGTTTACTCGGACTAGTTTCCCCTCGGTGGGCAGTCCTGTTTCAATTCTAAATATCCAAACATGATATAACTCTGTTCCAAAACCACAAAAGTCGGAGCCTCATTGTATTTTTTCTTAATAGAATTAGTATTACGCAAAAAAAA
>APFE030042373.1:0-13062 GCA_000404065.3 Pinus taeda | reverse complement strand
TTGTTGCTAGTTATCCTTAAATTATCTAGTCTTACAAACTACAAATAAGATAATAAATAATTTTCTTAGAGAGTGAGTTGATATATATCCACAATGCTAATATGGTGCACATTAAAACATAATCCTTTGTGTTTATCTTTAGTCAACATTACTCAAGTTAGATCTTGAATAACTCGTAATATTAACATATTGAATTTAACACTTGAGATCTAGATGGGTATGCTACGATTGATTGTGTTTTGGACACGTATGCTACCATTGAGTGCGGTTTATGATGGACTAACACTTGCACCTCTAGGAATCAATTGCTTAGACTAACCACCACCTTGGGAACATGGGACTAGCCTCCTACTCAAAGTATTGTTTCAAGTTTAGAAGTTTACTAATGCATGCAAGTTTTTGTGTAATGGAAACCTCAATGTGGTATCAGAGCCTTGGCCTAGGTTTGATTCCCTCAAGCTACATCTTGGGGGGTAAGTGTTGGACTATTGGTTGCACCTATGGGGATCAATGACATGGACTAATAAGAGGGGGGTGTTGGATTAATAGCTACACATATGGGAATTGATCATGTGGACTAAATGTCACCTTAATAGGCCACACTAACTAGCCACTCAAGGTAAGATTATGCATTTTGAACGGTTTACTAATGCTTGCAAGTTTTAGTGTAATGCAAACATACACACATATATATGAACACATTTCAATGAGATTTTGAAGGCTTTAACCTTTACTAGTAATTATTCTAGATGATAAGCAATATACCCCGCAATTATACAATACATATTGTATATGTTAAGATATCCTATATGGAAAATAAAGACATTTTGATCCAACGATGTATATGCCAACCCATATGGCATTCATTCCATTATTTCCAAATGCATAATGTTTTACTTTCTCACCCCATATGGCATTCATTCCATTATTTCCAAATGCATAATGTTTTACTTTCTCACCCGTGAAAATCAAAATTTCATATTAATATTTAAATAATTACATTTAAATTATAATTTTTATATTTCACTTAAAAATGAAAATAAAACAAATAATTAAACCTATTATATAATTTTATTCTAAAAAATACTAAAACTCCCCTCCAATATTGAAAGTTCTATGACCTACTTGGTAAGTAGGGTGCAATCATTGAAGTCCAAGTGACATTGCACTATGAAGATTTTGTATCTAGATATGTCTAACCCTAGTAAAATTTAGCATAATGTGTCTTTTGCTGCACTTTTGAATAGGTTCAGCATAATGTGTCTTTTGCTGCACTTTTGAATAGGTTCATAAATGACGACAAGGGGAGTAAGGGGAGTATGTTATTATTAATTTTTAATTTAAAAGGTAACATAGCACCGCCTAACTGGGAAAAGAAAACATCGCTACCCGAATTTTACTCAAAGTTTTGACATTTAATTTTAATATTGCAAGGCCGACACAAAATATATTCTTTAAATGAATTTCAATTTAGAGTAACATGGTTATAAATAAAGAATTTGAATAGATGACTTTTGAGAAGTTGACCCGGGAAAGTTCGATATCAGCTTCTGAAGCTCAGAGCTATTCACATTGGGGCTTGGGTGGTCTCATTGCAGTGAACGACATACTTATCAATACAGAAATTTTGGGTTAAAGCCAGAGCATTGCAGGTCCGGTAATTTCTGGGGATTTATTTTCAGAGCGATATTGTCTCTTTCTCATATTGGGTCGCATTTTTGAAATAAGCGTTTTTGTCTGCTCGAGTGATCATTATTGTAACTGCTCAAGCTCGAAACCCCTAGGTGGAAGAAAATAGTTTTGGCATTAAGGAAAAGCTTAGAGAAAATACAGAGGTTTGTTGCTATTGAAAAGCATATCTGAAATGGCAAATCAACAAGGGAGAAGTAATGGTATTAACAGTAATGTTGGAACGGGTTCAAATCATAGTACTAGCACAAACACCAATATGGCGACGGTGGCACAACGACCGCAGGTGCAAGGAGTCCCATATGGATGTGGTTCTAATAATGGGTACCCAAACACCAATATGGCGATGGTGACACAACCACCGATGGTGACACAACAAGGATTCCCATATGGATATGGATATGGATATCAGTATGGTTATCCAGAACAATTCTATGCAGGATACCCTCATGAACCACCCTTTTCATACGCTCTGCCACCACCACAAGCTCCATCCATAAATGTGGTTGTGAATTTAAATCAAGATGGCGAGAACCAGAGCCATACTAATAATCATCGTGGCCACCCTGGTGCTTATCAATCTCAACCAGCAGGACCACAGCTGCAACGTCAACAGTTACAATTGCAACAACCGCAACCAGGGATACTTGAATTAATGCAAGGGAAAAGGTCCCAAAGTGAAAGTGGTGGGAGTGGCGATTTAGTTTTCTGGGATGACTACAACCTTCCGGAATTTGTCACTCGATATGCCAATGCAAAGTTTTTTGTTATCAAATCTTACAGTAAGGAGCACGTTGTTAGCAGTATTAGACATGGAGTGTGGACAAGCACTTACAATGGAAACCAAAATTTAAATGCCGCATACACTGAGGCTGCCTCTCTCGAGAAAAAGGTCCAAGGAGTTACTATATCCAGTGCTTCTAGTTCCAATTGCCCCATTTTCTTACTATTTTCGGTGAGCGTTTCTATGAATTTTATGTCATTTCGATTACTTGCAAAGAGTTCATTATGGAAAAAAATACCCTTATTTCAAGAATAACATCTCATCTCGGTGAGCGCAGGTGAACAGAAGCGGTAATTTTTGTGGGGTTGCCGAAATGGTTGGGCCTGTAGATTTCGGAGCGACATCAGAATTATGGGAGTGGAGAGACAAATTTCCTGTGAAATGGCACATAATAAAAGATGTTCCATTCAGACAATTCTTCCATATTACCCTAGAAAGCAATGAAGGCCGATCAATTATTTATAGTCGAGATGCTCAGCGGGTAAGTTCGCGGCTTGTCATTTATTTATATTGTATAATGTCTTGTCCATTTCATTCCAGTTTTGAAACCATATATAATTTTTCTTAGGATTTAGGGGAATTACTTGGGCAAATCCAAAATTCAAATCTGACAACTATCACTATCACTATAAACCCTAAACCCTAGGGTATCAAGAAAAGTTACTGAATATGAAATAATGATTTGCAGGTCGAAAAGGAGAAGGGCGAAGAAATTCTAGATATATTTAAGAATTACGTTTCGACAACCTCATTGCTGGACGAAATTGCATTGCGAAGACAAAGACGAGTGGATGTAGTGATAAGAAGGCCACCATCACCACCAAAAAATGTTGACGAACAATATCAGGGCGTACATGAGAAACAGCTACAGCAAAATGAAGAAGAGGGAGCCACGACGACTAGCTGCAGCGCCTGCAGTAACGAAAACAATATTCAAGAAGAAGAGGGTGACAACAATAAGCAAGAAGACGAAGAAACGGATCACAAGAACCCAAGAGAACCTGAAGGTGGAGAGAGTCAGGAGACTGAGAACAATGTGATTAGTTTGACCAGTCACAGCTTAAGCAACAAGAATGAAACCCAAGAAAAGGAGACTGACAACAATACGCATGAAGAAGAGACTGATCATGAACACAACAACAGCAAAAATATGAGCACTGTGATTACTGTGATTACTGTGACCAGTGACAGATCAAGTGAGAACAGCAACAAGCAAGAAGGAGAAATTGACACCAATAAGCGAGAAGAAGAAGATACTGATCACAACACCTTGCGAGTAGCTGAGTTTGTAGGGTTTCAGGAGGCTGAGAGCAATGTGTTTACCAGTCACAGCTCATGTAATAACAGGAAGAAGCACGAAGAAGAAACTGATGGCTATAAACGAGAAGAAGAAGATACCGATAACCCCAACGTGATTGAGAGCAATGTGATTAGTCGGAACTGTCACAGCTCAAGTAACAAGAATGAGATGCAAGAAGAGAATGATGACAACAGTGCCCTAGAAACTGACAGTAGGGAGAATCAACAGACAGAGAGCACTGTGATATGTGTGACCAGTCACAGCCCAAGTAACAAGAAGCAAGAAGAGGAGAGTGACAGCAAAAAGCTAGAAGAAGATGATACTGTTCACAACAACAGAATAGCAGATGATGGTACTGATCAGAACAACACAAAAGAAGATGATACTGATCACAATAGCAGAAAAGAATCTGACTGTGTAGAGAATCAAGAGATTGAGAACACTGTGATTAGGGTAACCAGTCACAGCCCAAATAACAACAAAAATGAAGAATTAGAGACTGACAGCAACAAACAAGAGGCAAAAGCCAATGATCGAAGCAATGCTCGAGAGTATGAGTGTGGAGAGAATCAGGATACTAGGAGTGCTATGATTATTGAGACCAGTCACAGCCCAAGTGACAACAAGAAGACGCAAGAAGAGGAGACTAACATCCCTACGCAAGATTCTCAGTCTGAGGAGCATCACAAGAGTCAGAGTACTGTGGTTAATGTGGGCAGTAACAACACAGTTAACAACAATGGTGCCAACCAGCGGAAGAAAAACAAGAGATCCAAGAGAAAGGGGAAAACGAATAAAGGAAGACACTGAGTCAATTGTATGACTTTGTTTAAGTGTAGGACTTTCCGTAGGCGACTCATTTACTTAGATTTTTGTTTGTAGTATACCGAGTTTGCAGTGTAGTAGATATAGAAATTCGATTTTCCGTTGTATGGTTCAAATTTTCACTGATGGATGGATATTGTGTTTTTATCCGCCTATATTTATTTGTGGTTTTTATATTTTACGTGGACACTTGTCCACATGAGTAATGAATGATATGTTTATGTTTTTCGTGTTGATAATATGCTTATTGTGTTGGTTATCATTTACTTAGATTTTTGTTTGTAGTATACAGAGTTTGCAGTGTAGTAGATATAGAAATTCAGCGAGACTCTGCTGAATTCGATTTTCCGTTGGATGGTTCAAATTTTCACTGATGGATGGATATTGTGTTTTTATCTGTCTATATTTATTTGTGGTTTTTATATTTTATGTGGACACTTGTCCACACATGAGTAATGAATAATATGTTTATGTTTTTCGTGTTGATAATATGCTTATTGTGTTGGTTATCGTGGTAGTATTTTTTTATTGAAGTAATTGTTATCATGTCATTTAAAAGTAATAGTGATAATTTTAGTATCTCGCTTTCTAGTAATCATTTTGGGAATTTCCATCTTCATGACCATTGGAAGCAATGAGTTAAATGTAAGAGTTGCAATATAAAATCTGTCACTCTCTCTTATTTAAGCTTTGCTTTTGTCATTGCAGAGCTCACTAAATTTTACTTTATCTTAGATTAGTTATCCTAATTATTATCAATGTTCAATCAATACAATGGTTATTGATATGAATGCAATGCATCTAAATTATCCAAACCCATGAGGCCTCACCTCACTGATTTGTCTATCACCCTAATCACTCTCCTTCCTTTACACCCCTAATCACTCTCCTTCCTCTACACCCCTAAATATTCACAAGTTAGGTTGCATTGAAATTTTAAAGAGCTACTTAATAGTTTCTATTATAATTAAGTTGGGAATTTTCTTAGAAATAAGTGTAAGGAGAAAAAACTAAACTAATTTCTCCTTTAGGGTTTTATAGCTTTATCCATGGAAGGAAATGTAGATGACCTTAAATACCTTGACTACTATTTCAACTCTCTAAATAATTAAATTAATTGGATACATCAAACATCACAAAATCATTATCATAATTGAGAATTACAACACCATAAATGTATTCATTGATAGGTAGCCCAAAAAACACACTACTATATTGATGTTGTTAACAACTAAATAATTATTACTTATAAAGGTTCCATGAAATGTGAGTGTTGTGAAAATGTATGGTTAGAAATCGGTGAATATTCCTCCTACGGAATATTCAACCTCATAGGGAATTATCAAGCTTCCATCTTCATTTTTATAGATGTGGTACTCCTCTTTCAAAATGTAGATGATTCTAGAAATATGGAGAATAAATTAGGTTTTTTTAAGAACATGGAAAATAAATGTAGAAAAAAGAACTAATTGGAAATGAAAATGAACAATTATAGAAATGGTAAAACGGTAAAAGAGATGAAAGTGAAAAGTGAAAAGTTCATAAAAATAATGGAAAATGAATATTTGTTAATGAAGGTGAATGGAAAAGAAAAGATAATAAATGATAAAATGGTAAAGGAGAAACCATCTTGATTAGCCTTGTAATGAAGAATTACATGTTAAATGATTTTTAAACTCATCTAGCTCATTCAAGGGATAAATATTTGATCTTTTATTTGATTAATGACCATTGATCAACATGAAGCTCCAATTGTTGGATGGATGGTGACTCCTTATGAATTTCTAGGACTATGAGGCACAGTCTTCTCATGCTTTATGGCAAACCTGTTACAATGTGTATAATGTTCCTGTCTTGGGTCCTTTGGCCACGACCAATGCTCCTTTGCTAATTTTCCAGCCTCCTTTTCCAAAGCTTGTGGAATAACCTTCATCATCCAATCGTCCCATATAGACTAAACTCGTGTGTATTTTTGGTACATTCCTGACCTATTTCAACAATATATCTTGTCCATATTTTCATCTTGATCTGGACATCTCCCACTCCAACAATACTACAAAAATGATTATTACCCAAATGCACTCTACCATAATCACCAGGATTATATGAAACAAAACTATATTTGCATGGGGTTACATGGTGAGATACCCCAGAGATAAGGATCCAGTCAAAGCTACCGTGAGATACACATGCATCCTCTACTGAAACAATAAACAATACATCACCATCTGTGGCTACAACAGTAGTCTCACCTTCATTTGTACTGGATGACTTGTGATTTGTGTTAGATGGTCTGTGATCCTTTTGTCCTTCCTTCCAAAATCGACATTCTTCATCATGTGCCCGGGTTTGCCACAATGAAAGCAAATTATCCTTCCTCTCCTTGATTTTAATCAACCTCTTGATCTTGATCGCCCTGGCTAGCCTCGATCCATTCTCCTACCACGATCAACTACGGTTAGAGCTTCTCCTCCTTGGTTTTCCACAATTGACTTGTGTCACAGCTCCTCATTCATTAAACTGTTGCTAACATCATCAAACTTCAAGGTCTCTATAGTTTTTGAAGTGCTCATAACTACAATTAAATTTTCCCAACTATCTTGCATAGAAAAAATTAGCAAAATGGCTCTAATTTCATCATCCAAAATGATTTTAAGAGAGGCAAATTGATTAGTAATAATATTAAATGCATTCAAGTGCTCAGTAACTGAAGCACCATCCTTCATTTTGAGATTATAAAGCTTCTTCATCAAGAACACTTTGTTTGATGTCATGTTCTTCTCATATAGATCATGGAGCTTCTTCCATAATCCTTTTGTTGTCTTTTCTCTAGACACATTAAAATACACATTCTTTGCTAGATATTGGTGGATTATTGCAATCGCATTTCTATCTCGCTTATTCCATTCTTCATTTGTCATCGATGAGGGTTTCTTTGTTGTGCCCTCAATCGACAAATACTGATCCTTCAAAATTAGTATATCCTCCAGCTGTGATTTCCATAGGGCAAAATTAGCCCTCCCAACTTCTCTATATATGTAATTGTTGTCTCCATTTTCAATATATTGATGCCCAAAAACAAAAACTCCACTTAAAAATAAAACTTTAATTATTAATCTTTAAAATTTAGTAATAATGACCTTCCTCCTTTTAAAATACCCTTTCAACATTCTTGCTCCTTTTTAAAATATACTTTTCAAAATTGCAATATATAATTATATAAATATAAAAAACATATATATAATGTTTTAACCTTTTCACGTTTCACACGTACATCTGTTGGTTTGTAAACGTGCAAGCTTGATGAAAAAAAATTACGAACTCCACGTAAAGCACTTACGGACTCCACGTTTTAGGCTTCATGGCACATTTCACCATATGCCCACAACCTTTTTATTTCTTGCAACAACTATCTTAATGTTCCTTAGCTAGTTCCTTAGCTATTTCTGGAACAGATCCTTTTGGTGGACTCTCTTCTTTGCAGCGACTTCCGATTTCCTAGATAGATCCTTCAATAGCTCCAGAGGTAACAACCAACATTTTAATGAACACTACCAGAGTAAGGCACTGGCACTAAGTGGCTTGCACAGTGGATATTCGACCCTAGCTCTCATACCAGTTGTTAGTTCACAGCATACATCACACGCACAACAAATTTATACTGAGAGACTTAGACGACAATAGCAAAGAATAATTTGAGAGACAGACAAATGGAGAAAGAATAGTGGAATAGGTAAAAAAATCAATGGAGAACAAAAATCACTTTACATTACGTAATAGGTTTGGACCTTGGCTTCCTTTCCTTGGCTAGAGAAATTACAAATTTATAGAGGTTGAAGAAGAATCTAGAATCCTGCATGTGATTTAGATGGAGATATAGAAACTAATGGCAGCCTAGAAGGATGTAGAATCGTGCATGTGAATTTAGATGGAGATCTAGAAACTAATGGCAGTGTAGAAGGATCTATAATCCTGCATGAATTTGGCTTCACACTTAACAAAAGGGATAAAAAAATATGATAGAAAAAAAACTAACTCAAATTTTAGACCTTAAGAAACAACCACAAGGAAAAGCTACATATTACCACATGCTTTCGATATCATATAACCTCATCTCCATCTTAGTTCCAACTCAACGTCATGTAAGCATGAATGTGTAGGGCAAGGGGAAATTGAAGGGATTTGAAGCTTGGAAATTAATAGATAAAAGGAAGGATACTTGGGTAACTTTAGATTGATTTTTTTGGATTATATGGATGGAAGAAAGAAAGAAAAAAGCAAGAAGGTATATGCAAATGTGAAAGTATTTTATTAAGAAACACTTTAGATAGTTTAGATAATGAGAGAATTGAGTAAGCCACTAGGATTAGCTCAATTAGGTCGAGGACTCCTTGTTAAAGTACTTTTGTTATTGAGAGGTAATGAATTCAATTCTCTTGAAACTCTTAGGGTCACACTCCATGGTTGACCCATAGGGAGTGATCCCTTTGGGTAGATCGGTCTAGTACAAATATTCCATCAACATAGTGATCACTGGTCTCAAGGGTCCATGAACGACATAGGAAAAAAATAAGAAAACTATGTAAAGAGAAGATTTTAGACCATTATAAAAGAGAGTGTAAGACATTATACCAAGGTCCATAGTATGAGACACTAAAAAACGGTATTATTTAAAACAAGGTTGGAAATAGACACCATTTTTAATCCTCACCTATAATCCACAATTATTTGACTAGGTTTATAATTTTGTTTCTTTGATTTTTTCTAATTAAAAAATTCACTACTTTGTAATTAGTGTATTTATTTTATATTAATTAATTTATTTATTTTGATATTTTAAAAGATAATCATCTGAATGTTCTAGTGAAATAGGCTACCAAACAAACTTTGTAAGATTTTGCAAACCCTTTATTATGTAATTCTTTATTTGAGAGTCAAAGTGAATATTATTAACTCAAAATATATAACACTAAACTATGCTTAAATCAGACATACTATTACATGTAGTGTTTGGTAAAAGTTTTCCTATCGTCCAAAAGAATGTTGAGCACGCAATATCAAAATAGTTTACTTAAACTAAATTTCATCTTAATGATGAGGCATAGTCCTTGCGTAATTGACCTCTTAAACCCGGGCCATAAAACGGTCATAACTTGAGCAATGCGATGCCAACATCTAACCGACATGTTGGCTGTTAATTAAGATATTGTATGTCTCTTGTTCAACATTGAAAGTGTTGCTTGAGTGCCACAATAATTCATGGTGTGGTGGCGTTGAAGGATGCCATTTGAAGACATGATCAAAGAGGAATTTAATGATTTGGGAACCATCAATTACACCCTCACTTGTCGTTGGAATGTGGCTGTAAAGTTTCTTCTTCAAACTGCATGAAGATCAATGCTTACACATAAAGACAAAATCATTCAAATACATATAAAATGATTAATCAAATATATTGAGGTAGTTGAAATTGTGATAATTCTATGTATTTTTATATCAACTAAAATTTATTTATTCAAGTTTAAAATTTCCATTGATGGTTGTGGTATGCCAATTAAGTTTCTAAAATATGGATCAATTTCAAAGCCATTATTTACAAATATAATAATATAATTTGGCATTAGAAATAAGTAATACAGAAAGTTGATTTTTGAGATTTCAAAGTAATGTTAAAGCAGTATTAAAAAATGTTTAACATGCATCATTTCTAATATAATCGTAGTGGCACTTAAAACTAATGTTGGGATATTAGTATATGTATTTTTTTATATATTAACATTTTTAATTGGTTTTTTATTTGTACGTTTGGGAGGATTATATCTTTATCATGTCCAATATATCACTTTTATTGGGGTGGAGAATTGAATCTGTGGTTTCACATCATCAAGGAGTGTCTTAACATAGCACCCAATCACCATCTATCTAAAACCCCCTCGACCCTAATTGGAGCTATTTAAATAAATTCAACTTAATAATTGCATGAAATCTCCTCATTAGAGGCTTTATTCACCTTTAAGGATGATCTACAACCATGGTAAAACTTAAGATGTAATTTATAATAGACCCATAGTAACTACTAGATTTGTAGCAATTGCTACATGAGGATTACTACATGAGACTTGTAGAACATTATATGTTATATGTAGTAATTGATATAGATTTAGTAAACAACCTATATCTCCTTAAGTGTGATATGGGTGTTTGATATTTTGTTGAATGTGTCCATTACAATGTAAAGTTTCCCCTTATGAAATATCATGGGCATCGAAGTCATTGGTATTGATTTAAATATAAGTCAATGTATATAACAACTATAAGCATTTTGCACTAAATTCTAAATATCTGAGACAATCTATATCTATTAAAGTCCAATATGGATCAATAAAGTCAAACTAAATCAGTTTTCTCCCATGAATTAGAATTTGTTATATTATATTAAAATATTTACTAGTTAAATAAGTTCAAGTTCAAAAACATGTGGGTGGAACAAACTATGGGTTATGAATAAATCTAAGACTTTAAATAAATATTGTTAAATGATAACAATTACACAAAAGTGTCAAAGTATTCAAGTCAAAATATCTACAAGAAGTTTGGGAACTACACATAACCTTATTTTGTCTACAACTAAAAAAACTATATACATCTAGTATTCTTGCGATCATTAAAAATAGTAGGAAGACTAAAAACTGAATTGTTAACTACCTCCCAATGTATTTTGAGTCATGCCCTAAAAATCATCCCAATATTCATTAAAAAATACACCTACATAGAATTATATTGTCATCATTCTAGAAGCTTGGTTTTATGTCTAGACAAAAAATACAAAGGATACAAATTCAACTAATTTTCAAAAGCTATTAGTTGCTTGAGACAATGTGAAATTCAAATTGAGGAAAATTATCCAATTTGTTAAATATTGGTAGAAGTTACAAAAATTAAATTCAAAATAGTAAAAATGTTAAGCTTCTTTAGATGATACATGTGAATTAATTAAGCACACTTCTTAAAACATAATCAAAGTTATCGCACAAAAGAATATATTAAAGAAAAAAATAACCAAACCTATATTAAGCTAGGTAAATGGCATGGGAAACAAAACAAAGCAAAAATGAATTTTAGAAGAGGAGCCCCTAAAATGAGTTGGGTAGAAAAATTATAAAATGTAGCAATTATACCTAAATTTTCCAAAATTCCTGCTTCATGAACATTGTTTTCAATAAGAATGCTAACAAGCTTATACTTGAGCTTTTCTATGATATCTTTATATACTGCAAATAAAAAAGATGAGGAACAATATTTTATAGATCT
Source organism: Pinus taeda (assembly GCA_000404065.3). Lineage (NCBI taxonomy): Eukaryota > Viridiplantae > Streptophyta > Pinopsida > Pinales > Pinaceae > Pinus > Pinus taeda. The sequence goes on along the minus strand of APFE030042373.1, from coordinate 1,153 downwards.
TGAGGAAGAACATTATTGCATAGGAATTGAAGTTGAAGACTAATTATAATATCAACAAGAAAAATATTTAGAAGAACCCTCACATACTTTTCATCAAGGACAAGAACACCCATTCTTAGTCATGTAAGGTACTACTTCATCTATATCTACAAAACCAAGAAAAAGAGGATTATGAAACAAATATTAACTCAACTCGAATTCTTTATATTTCCTTCAATCATACACTAAAATATAGATTGAAAGAAAAATCTCAATGTTGTTGTTGTTTGGTGTTTAGATATCTGAATGATATCTAAACTTCTATGCAAATGTAGAACAAATCTTTGGAAACCATAAATCACACACACACACACGCACACACACACACATATATATATTTCCCCTTCACATAAACCAACATGTAATTCGGAATTTCACAAGTCCTCACCCAAAACATGAAAAAAACCAAAAAATAAAATAAATGGACTTCCACATAAATAAATAGCTTAACCTTCATTCTTGAGTTGCTTTTGTTTATTTGATTTTGACTTGTGACAATATTTATCTGGCAAGGAAATAAAATCATCACTAGTATTAAATTCATCGAACAAGGACTTTGGAGATCCCACTAACAACTGTGTTCTTGTTGTCATGCCTGGAAACGATGGAGATCCATGTCGATAGTAGAATAAGATGTGCGTGTGCTGCTTAAGAACACATTCCTTATTAACCATTGTTGCCTGACAGAAACAAAAGAGACAACACAATATCAGCGTACACAAAATCCCCTACCGAAATATAATCATGTAACTTAGCTAAGTCTAAAAGATGTTTGTAATTAATAAACTTTGTCTTTGGAATTTTTTTTTCTTTAGATTAAAAAAGGAATATGTTGTATAACACTTTTTTTTTATTTATCCAAGAAATTATATCATAGCATATGTCACACGGTAGCAATCTACACTACCTAAAGTAAAAATGAAAATTTTCTCAAGAAAATAGATTTAGAAAAGAGATTTGAAAACTATATGTTTGTCATCAAAGATCTAATTAGTTTAACAACAAACTAGTTGGAGTTTGAAAGTCAAAATCATTCATAGGAAATGAATAGGACAATGGCCAAAGTCGCTTTCATACAAATAAAGCTAGAGTCACTATTGTCATTGCACATAAC
>APFE030042372.1:0-94197 GCA_000404065.3 Pinus taeda | reverse complement strand
ATTTTATTTTGAAATTATATGAGTTTTAAAGTAATATTTTAATTTTTGAGCTTAGACTTTTGTGATTCATATTATTAATAAGAAATATTTTTGGAAAAAATCACAAAGGGGTAATATGGTCCACAAGTTTTGAATGAACTAGTGTTGTTCATCTTTAGGACAAGATGATGAATGAGATCCACCCAATGAAATAAATAGATGAAGAGAGCAGCTAACTAGCCCTTAGAAAAAATAGCTAGTTTGACTAAAAAAAAATTATTATTTATTATTTGTTATTTGTTATTTTTTAGGTTTTTACAAAGATTAAAAAAAAAATTATTATTATTTTGAATAAATCCATTTAAGTTATAATGATGATGATGGTGGGTAATGTCCACTGGTGCCAAACTTTGGTCAAACGAATTATTTAGTTTGATTTAAGATTTTATTCCTATGCTCAAAAAGCTTGGAGAGAAGCCTCCCAAGCTCACTGTAATTTTCACTGAAATTGAAATCTAATGTGGTTGTACACTGGGCACTCTAAGAGGATGTGATTTTCATCCTCGACGTTCTTATTCTCACAAAGATGGAAGAACCTTTCCATCCAAGCTGTTTTTGGAACTGACCAATGACCCGTTTCACTATGGAGCTCATGAGAGTTAGTTATAATCTTGGCTATATTAATTTTCTTCTTTGACCTAGTTAAAACATAGAGATACTTTTGATCTTATAGGGTGGGGTTGATGACCTCCTTATAATATCTTAATTTTCTTTTAGCTGTTAAATCTTTCTCACACCACATTTTTTCTTTGAACTTAGAAGTAACAATATTTTTAATGTTATTAATGTTTTGCACTGCAACATTCTCGTGGATCTCCCAATGGTTTAACCAGGCCCTAGTGTCTTTATACAAACCTCGTTTGAGCCTTAGCTAGTTTTGGCTGGAATTTAAAACTAGGTTAGGAAGTATATGGTTTCCTATGTTATTGAGTTTGTGCTTGTACAACAGAAGCCTAGTCATAGCTAGGCTCTATTAGCGAAAAGACCCACTTCTATAAGGAGAATAGGATAGGTGTGTTGCTTTTAATTTTGAGATTATACGTTATAAAATGCTATAATAAGAATAAATAAATAATATTTTGGAAAGTTTGAATTTGAAATAACATCAAATTAAATAATATTTATATTATAATAAAATTAATATTACTTGGGAGGTACTATTAGGTATTATAACTTTATAGTAATATTAATTTTATTATAATATAAACATTATTTAATTTTGATGTTATTTAAAATTCAAACTTTCCAAATATTATTTATTTATTTATTCTTATTATGCATTATAACTTAAATTGATTTATTTCAAAAATAATAATTAAATTCTTTTTAATTTCCGTAAAAACTTAAAAAAAAATAAAAATTAAGAAAAATAATTAATATATATATAAATAAATAATATTTTAGTTAAATAGTTATTTTTTCTAAAGGCTAATTAGTTGTTCTCTTTCATTTATTTATTTCATTGCTTGGATTCATTCATCATCTTCTTCTTAAAGATGAACTACAATGGTCTGTTAAAAACACTTGGACCTATTACTCCAATATATTTTTTCCAAAAAAATTATTATTATTAATATTTACTTAATATTAATCCAAAACTAATTTATAATATTAATATTATTTTTAAAAAACTAAACTTAAAACTCAATATCGAATATTAATTTTAAATGAATGGATTCTAACCTAAACAAATATTAAAACTTTGTAAAATGTAATATTGTGCTCTTGCTATTCCATTCTTAAATGATGGTCTTAAATGCTGGTGGCATTGATGCCCCCCGAATTGATTGGCGTAGCTCATTAGCAGCAGGAGATACGTATTAATTAAAAAAATCAAAGTCGATTAAGAAATCAAACCCATACTCATGAAACTTCAAAGCTAAAATGAGAAAATGTCACAACTCCTATCAACTAACTAAATACTGGCAGTAAAAAAAAAAATTAATTAATTATTACACTTATCATCACATTACCATTATCGTGCCACATAATATGGTAAAGGGTATGGCTGACTTTACATTTATCGTCATAGTACAATTAGCATGTCACGAAACATGGTAAGGATGAAGTTGAATCTGGGTTACGCTTACCCTTGATTAGAATGCGATTTAAGTGTTAAGTTATTGCTGCGGTACATTGATGGTTGATTTTTCCAAAATAATTAATGTCAATTACCCGAGGGCGTGACAGGTGGAACTCTCTCTCGAGGTTCACTTGCCTTTCGGCCCTGGCACTCCTGGAGATTGTTGTTGACATTTATCACTCTCTATAAGGTAGATCATTCCTCGGGATTTTGAAGGAGATCGACGATGGTTGTTCATTCTACTCCATCGAACGGTAAGGAGCATTTTCCCTGTTTACAAGGCACCGTCCGAAGGATTCAGACTTCCTTTGTTGTGTGCTTGCCTCCAGAGAGTTCTTCAGGCGATGGCTCCAATGTGCTCCCTCCGCAGGTGAACTGTTACAGTGCTCTGCTTCGCCCATTCTGTTTGAGGGTGAACCGATACCGAAACTTGCTCTTTGCCGTTATGTTCAAGGTGAGCTTATCTAGAGTGTATTTTGTTTATTTCGCTGTTTGCCTGTTTAAATTGACGGCAAGGGGATACAAAGGTTTAATGAGGTGAGCTGATACAGGGATTTATTTGTTCGTTCATTCCACTTCGAAAGCGAGTCGAGGGTTTCGACTATGCTAGCAATGCAGGTAACCCCATACTTTTAATCCCTTGTTTTAATTTCAGAGATTGTTTACAGTAACCACCGAAAGACTAACTGGTTTCCTGGTGTGGTTGACAGGGCTGGAGTCATTCAACGTCGAAGGTGGAATGGTAACCATCTCGGTTCGCATGGAATGAACCATCCAGGTGAGTGTACCCGAATCTGGTTACCAAACTACCGATTGGCAGGTCGCCGATTCCACGGCTTAACCATATTCATTTTATTGGCAGGTTATAATGATAATTTCGGAGGTTGTCATGCTTGTTCTCGGTTGTGAGAGTCACCTATGAATTTTTCTTAATGGGGTTTCTATCCTCATAGGTCTCAAATGATTATATCACGGTGTTTTTGTTTGTTTAAGGACAACCGTTCGGTGAATGAACTGAATTTAATATAAACTCAATACTAGTTGATTAATAGTTTAAGTGGCCGAGATTATATGTATATCGAAGCTGTGATTTGTTTCAGGGTTTTGTCGTATCTCCCAGCCGGGTTCTACCTGTCTTCATGTTCTTGTATGAAGTTTCTTTTTATTAATATCATCATGGTTGATATGTATTTCCGCGTTTCTTTGGTTCCACTGCAATTGAGTAATTCCGAGCTTGGATCTTGAATCCTTAGGACAATTCTATGGATTCTCCCTATAGGTCTCGGCATAGAGATGGTTATTGAGATTATTTTCATTCATTACTCATACAGTTATTCCTTCGTTAGATATTTGGTACATTTGAATGATTGATGTATATATATATCGCACAGTAATAAAGCATATGCGAACGATTCCTGTTCAAAGGTTTATGTTATTGGTATTTCTTTCATTTGGCATCCGTGATAATATACCATGACTGCATTCATTATTCGGTTTGGTCCATTATAGTATAATGAACTAGTCTGTCAAGGTTTATGTGTTCCATTTGTTTCTTAATGGAAAGATGTCTGCGCATGCATGTGTTAAATAATGATTATATTTCCGCTCTTGCAATTTGCTTAGACATTTCCGTCCAGCCGTATAGTTTCAATGAGATTCTACAGCATTGTGTGAACATTGTCCTGACTATACCCGTAGCACTAAAACCCTGATATTCTGTTGAATGTTTATATATGTAGGATGAAATATTGCTACAGTTGCTATTTTTGGAATACTTGATTACAGAAGAGTTTTACCCTGTTCTTTTCCTCCACGGGTACTCTCGAACTGTATATCTTTATTTCTAATATCTGTTTATGATATCATTTTTATTTTTGTTTACAATTCTTGACTAACCAATTATCCGAGGTCATCAGTTTATAACATTTTCCCTTTTCCTATGTAGTCTACAGCCCTCCAGGTTTCCTTTCCTAGTTTTTGAGGAGTAACAGGAGTCTTAGAGGACACCTGTAAATTTCTTAAGCATGAAAACCCTTACCCCTAGCCTATTCAGGTTTTACCATTCTTGTTTCTGAACAGGCCCATAACTATTTCTCTTACAGACTACTGCTAAGTTTCTTTTTTGAACAACAATTTATCTATACTTATCCTTTACTACTACTGTAGTGCTTCTTAATGACACAATATTTTATGAACAAGATGGAATCCACAGTAATACTTACCTGTGTTTCTACTCTCACTGTTTCCACACCTCTTCCAGGTTTGGGAAACTGTTTTATGCTTGTCTTTCCTCCCGTCCATGAGACTTATTAATAGAGTCATGTCTCCCCCCAAGCGTATTTGCCAGACCACTATCTTCAACAAATTTAATGCACCAACTGTGCCATGTTATCTGATCCCTACCAGACTTAACATGATTTCTTTCTTTTCCATTTGTTCCCCAACAACCTGGTATCTCCTTCCTATACTTTCTAAAGGAAGAAGAAAACAGTTAGGGTTTTTCCCTTCTCTTGTTGGCAACTGTTTTTTTTTTTTTTATCATTGTCAAGAAAGAGAATAACTTCCTTACGCGAAGTTACTATATGTAATTTTAATCCATGCTCAAATTCTGAATTAATAACATTTCCAATCATTATATAAAAAAAACAATAATCCTTGTCCAAATGTTTTTACCTCTAAGGGTAACAACAGAAGAATTATTTTATAAATTACCGGGGTCATTACATCTCCTCCCCCTGAGACTGGACATCGTCCCGATGTCTCTCAGTCATGAACAATTCTGGATATGTCCTCTTCATTAATGTTTCATCTTCCCAAGTGGCCTCCTCAGGTCCAAAGTGTCACCATTGTATCTTAACTTGGGTAATAACTCATCTCTGCAGCTGCACTTCTCTCTGGTTGAGAATGCTCAGAGGTTCGACTAGGACCTCTCCTTCCGGTTCGACCTGCATCATACAATATTCTAACTTAGTTTTTCTTTTTTTTTTAAATTAAAAAAATACAATGATTCCTTTGTCAAGTTTTATTGTCGCAACAACTCCCACTTGAATATCTTGCCATCTAATCACATGCCTAGGGTCATAGACATATTTTTTTAATACTGATACATGAAAAACATTATGAACCCGAATGTGGCTTGGCAGGGTGAGTTGGTACGCTACTGGTGTGACTCTTGCCAACACTTGGAATGGTCCACAGTATCGGGGTGCCAATTCGGCACACTCGCTCCACTGTAAAGTACTCTTTTTGGCTTGAATTTTGATGTAAACATGGTCTCCAACTTGGTATTCTTTAAATCTCCTTTTCCGGTCAGCAAAATTTTTCTGTCTGTCTTGAGTAGCTTTCAAATTAGCACGTACCCTTTTCACCATGTCTTCCATGTCCTTAAGCATATCAGGCCCTAAACTCAACCTATCCTCTAGTCCACCCCAACTCGAAGGTGTATGACGTTTCCGGCCATACAAAACTTCGAAACGACTTATTTGTGTCGAGGTATGATACCCATTTTTATACGCGAATTCCACCAAGTGTAAATATTCTTCCCACAACATAGGTTGCTGCATTATGTAAGCCCTTAACATATCCTCAACTACTTGGTTTAGCTGTTCTGTCTGCCCGTCAGTTTGGGGATGATATGCTATACTGAAGTTCAGCTGTGTTCCTAATTCAGCAAATAACGTTCTCCAAAAAGCAGATGTGAATTTCACATCACGATCTGAAATTATTGTTTTTGGAAGCCCATGTAACTTGAACACATTCTGCATGAAAATATGAGCGATCTGTGAAGCCTTGTATGTAGATTGCACAGGTATGAAATGTGCAGCTTTACTCAACTTGTCCACTACCACCATAATGGAATCGTTGTTCTTCTTTGTTTTAGGTAATCCAGTGATAAAGTCCATGGAAATGGTTTCCCATTTCCATTCTGGAATAGGTAATGGTTCCAGTAATCCTGCTGGGTGCTGATGTTCTGCTTTAATTTGTTGGCATTCTAGACACCGAGCCAAGTACTCAGCCACGTTCTTCTTCATCCCTGGCCAAACATAATTTTTTCGAATTGCAATGATCGTTTTCTAGTAGCCCGGATGACCTGCATAGTGGCTGGTGTGGAATTCATCCAATATCATATTTGCTTTGGTTTGGTACATATAACCTTTTCTTGTAGTATAACATCCCTGCATCATCCAACTCATACTCTTGCTGGTCTTTCTCACTGTTAGACTGTTGTAATTGTTGTTTTATTTGCTGGTATTCAGCATCCTGCTCTGCTAATTTATTTATTATTTCCAAAAGAGAACTTTTCCAACTATTGAGGGAGATTTCGTACAAGTTTTGTACCTTTCAACGTAAGGCATCTGCCACTCGGTTTTCCTTCGCTTGCAAATGTTTAATACCAAAATCAAAGTCACTTAAAAAGTCCACCCACTAAGCTTGCCTAGCATTTAAGGTGGGCTGAATAAAATAATTGGTTAGACTATGATGGTCAGTTAGCAATAAAAACTTCCTTCCCATAAGGTAATGTCGCCACATTTTTAAGGCATGTATAATAGCCGCCAACTCCAAATCATACGCAGAATATTTCTGTTCATGCTCTTTTAATTTTATTGACTCATACGCAATCACTTTACCTTCTTGCATTAAGACGCCCCCCAATCCTTCCTTGCTTGCATCAGTACATACAACATAGTCCTTGTCAGGATCAACTATACTCAAAATAGGCGCTGAGGTAAGCAGATGCTTCAATTGCTCAAAGCTTCTCTGACAGTCTAGGGTCCATTGGAATGCTTTCCCATTTTTCTACAAGGAAGTGATAGGGAAAGCCACTTTGGAGAATCCCTCCACAAATCGCCTATAATACCCGGCTAATGCCATAAAGGACCAGATATCTGCTACATCCCTTGGTATAGGCCACTCCATTATGGCCTTTATCTTTTCTGGATCCACTGCAATCCCATCTTTGGTGATTACGTGACCCAAATACTGAATTTATTCTTTAAAGAAATCACATTTACTAAACTTAGCGTATAACTGGTGTTCTCGAAGGGTCCAGAGCACCATTCTAAGGTGTTCTTGGTGCTCTTCGACGGTGCGGGAGTATATTAATATATCATCGATAAATATCAACACAAATTGATCCAGGTATTGATGAAAAATGTTGTTAATTAAGCACATGAAAGTTGCAGGGGCGTTAGTTAACCCGAAAGGAAGTACCACAAATTTATAATGATCGTACCTTGTTCTGAAAGTTGTTTTAGCAATATCCTCCTATTTAATTCGGATCTGGTGGTAACCTAATCGCAAATCAATCTTAGAGAATACAGTTGCACCTCTCACTTGGTCAAACAATTCGTCAATCCGTGGTAAATGATATTTATTTTTGATGGTCAGTTTATTCAACTATCGGTAATCAATGCACATTCGAAGGGTTCCGTCTTTTTTCTTGACGAATAATACTGGGGCTCCCCAAGGAGACACGCTTGGTCGAATATAGTTTTTATCTAGTAATTCTTGCAGTTGCACTTTCAATTCTGTTAATTCAGGCACACTCATTTTGTAGGGTGCACGTGATATTGGGGCTGCGCCTGGTATCAACTCAATAGTAAATTCTATATTCCTCTTTGGCGGTAGTTCGGGAATTTCTTCTGGGAATACATCTGCAAATTCTCATATTATAGGAATATTCTCTAAGGTAGCTGTTTTGTCCTTGGAGTCAGCATAACCCACTTGAATAACATAAATTTGGCACCCCTTTCGGATACATTTTGCTAGTTGGGTTGCAGTTATTGGTCAGACCTGCACTGGTCGCTTAATTCCTTGCATTTCTTTTCTAGCTCCTTGCTGATCTCTATAATAAATAATCTTGGTTTTACAATCAACTAACGACTAGTGTCTTTCCAACCAATCCATAACAATTAGAATATCGTATGAACCGAAAGGGAGTACATTCAGATTGGCCATTACTAGTTGTCCAACTATGGTGAAAGAACCGTCATTAATTTTTGTTGTTACTCGCCTCTTGGCTCTCGTAGCTAGTTGTACTAGCCATGGGTTTTTGAATTTAACAGGCTGCAATTTACAGCGTTCCACTACCTTTGGACTCACATAACTTAGTGTAGCCCATGGGTCAATTAAAACAGCTATGTGTAAGGTCTGAGATTTTACCTTCAAATTCGACCATGGTTGGTTGATATTCCGCCTGTCGATCATCCAGAGCTGCATTAATTCTTGGTACGCTACGTCCAACTTCGCCAACTATTGAGGCTTCATGGATTTGGGATAGCTGTTCCGCTCCCTTCCGTTTTGGACAATTTTTAACTTAGTGTGGTCCCCCACAACCCCAGCACTGTACCTGAGGTCTGGCTGCCCCTTCACTATCCAATCTTGCATGCTGTTCGTTGCCCCTGGATTCATTTACTATCTTAAATTTAGATGCAGTTCTGAGTATAATTCTGCTATTTGCTCCTTTACCATTTCCCTTGCCACTGCGATTCCCTTTGTTATGGCCGATTGACTTGAAACCCTTTTTCTCGTTCCATTTTCTGCCAGCAGTCTCCCCTTTTTGTTTACTTTGTTGATAACAGATTCTGGCTTTACGGATGGCTTCGTCCATTGATTTAGGATTATCAAATTCAATCCTCTCCCGCATATATGGTGGCAGACTGCTAACAAATCGTTGCACTTTTTCTTTTTCCTCTCGTATATACAGCACATTGCGTAGCAAGGAGGTGAAACAGGTGATAAATTCATCCATAGTCTGTTGTCCTAACCGCAGATCATGGAATTCTCTTGCCTTTTCATCGTAGAAATGTTCAGTTAAATATCTCTCCTTAAAGTACCTTTGAAAATTTTTCCAAGTAATTGTTTGCTCAGTCACTCCCTTTACTATCTTGACTTCCTTTCCCTGCAATTGGAAAATAGCCAACCGTGCTTTAAGGTTATGGTCATACTCGTACAGCTGAAAATACTTATTCAAGTTAATTAACCATGCTTTCGCTGCTTCTTCTTGTTCCCCATCAAAGTGTGGTGGCTTAATCTTGCGGAACTCTCCTTGTAACTCCATATTTTGTCTCTTTGAAGTTTGTTGCTCAAATGCATTGTCAAAACGTTCCTCTTGTTCTTCTGACCTCTCCGGGGGTATATGATGGTTCTGTTCTTCTGACATTCTCTATTGTTCTGTACTAGGATTAACTGGTGGTTGGTTCTGTCTGTCAGACAAACTTTTTAAAATTATTTCCTGTTCCATTGTTAATCATGCATTGTCTTCTCGTAAGTGAGCCATCTCATTTTTAAGCTCTTGCACTGTTTCCAAAATTGCCTGGTTTGTAACTCTAGCTTCTTCCCCAAGTTGTACCCATAGCTTAGGGTTGTTTTTGGGACCATGTGCCCTTTGTCCCACTGCATATCTGTGAGATGCACTATCTTTCCTTCTCATGCTGCAGTTCCTTGGATTCCTGTGTTTCCCCCTTGATCATGAAGTTAATAACAACAATGAGAAAACATTAGCATACTAGTAGCAAATAATTGGATAGATGTATATACTTTTTATCATTGATAGCATTCCTGTATTCCACTGTTATTCATATTTTTTTTTAATTTTATTTGATTTTCCCAGAGGCCTCAGTTTTGTAACTGGGCTCTGATACCACATTTCACAACTCCTATCAACTAAATACTGGCAGTAAAAGAAAACTTAATTAATTATTACACTTATCAGCACATTACCATTATCGTGCCACATAATATGGTAAAGGGTATGGTTGAATTTACATTTATCGGCATAGTACAATTAGCATGTCACGAAACATGGTAAGGATGAGGTTGAATCCGCCTTACGCTTACCCTTCATTGGAATGCGATTTAAGTGTTAAGTTATTTTTGCAGTACACTGATGGTTGATTTTTACAAAATAATTAATGTCAACTACCCGAGGGTGTGACAGGTGGGACTCTCTCTCGAGGTTCACTTGCCTTTCGGTGCTGGCACTCCCGGAGATTGTTGTTGACATTTATCACTCTCTTTAAGGTAGATCATTCCTCGGGATTTTTAAGGAGATCGACAATGGTTGTTCATTCTACTCCATCGAACGGCAAGGAGAATTTGCCCTGTTTACAAGGCATCGTCTGAAGGATTCAAACTTCCTTTGTTGTGTGCTTGCCTCCAAAGAGTTCTTCCGGCAATGGCTCCAATGTGCTCCCTCCGCAGGTGAACTGTTACAGTGCTCCGCTTCGCCCATTCTGTTTGAGGGTGAACCGATACCGAAACTTGCTCTTTGTCGTTCTGTTCAAGGTGAGCTTATCTAGAGTGTATTTTGTTTATTTCGTTGTTTGCTTGTTTAAATCGACGACAAGGGGATACAAAGGTTTAATGAATTTACCCTTCGCTCAGAGGTGAGCTGATACAGGGGTTTATTTGTCCATTCATTCTGCTTCGAAAGTGAGTCGAGGGTTTCGACTATGCTAGCAATGCAGGTAACCCCATACTTTTAGTCCCTTGTTTTAATTTCTGAGATTGTTTACAGTAACCACCGAAAGACTAATTGGTTTCTTGGCGTGGTTGATAGGGCTGGAGTCATTCAATGTCGAAGGTGGAAGGGTAACCATCTCGGTTCGCATGCAATGAACCATCCAGGTTAGTGTACCCGAATCTGGTTACCAAACTACTGATTGGCAGGTCACTGGTTCCACAGCTTAACCATATTCATTTTATTGACAGGTTATAATGATAATTTCGGAGGTTGTCACGCTTGTTCTCGACTATGAGAGTCGCCTATGAATTTTTCTTAATGGGTTTTCTATCCTCATAGGTATCAGATGATTATATCACTGTGTTTTCTTTTGTTTAAGGACAACCGTCCGGTGAATGAACTGAATGTAATATAAACTCAGTACTGGTAGATTAATAGTTTAACTGGCCGAGATTATATGTATATCGAAGGTGTGATTTGTTTCAGGGTTTTGTCGTATCTCCCGGCTGGGTTCTACCCGTCTTCATGTTCTTGTATGAAGTTTCTTTTTATTAATATAATCATGGTTGATATGTATTTCCGCGTTTCTTTGGTTCCACTGCAAGTGAGTAATTCCGAGCTTGGTTCTCAAATCCTTAGGACAATTCTATGGATTCTCCCTACAGGTCTCGGCATAGAGATGGTTATTGAGATTATTTTCATTCATTACTCGTACAGTTATTCCTTCATTAGATATTTGGTACATTTGAATGGTTGATGTATATATATATCGCAAAGTAATAAAGCATATGCGAACGATTCCTGTTCAAAGGTTTATGTTACTGGCATTTCTTTCATTCGGCATCCGTGGTAATATACCATGACTGCATTCATTATTCGGTTTGGTCCATTATAGTATAATGAACTAGTCCGTCAGGGTTTATGTGTTCCATTTATTTCTTAATGGAAAGATGTTTGTGCATGCATGTGTTAAGTAATGATTATATTTCCGCTCTTGCAATTTGTTTAGACATTTCCGTCCAGTTGTATAGTTTCAATGAGAATCTACAGCATTGTGTGAACATTGTCGTGACTATACCCGTAGCACTAAAACCCTGATATCCTGTTGAATGTTTATATATCTAGGATGAAATATTGCTACAATTGCTATTTCTGGAATACTTGATTACAGAAGAGTTTTACCCTGTTCTTTTCCTCCACGGGTACTCTCGAACTGTATATCTTTATTTCTAATATTTGTTTATGATATCATTTTTATTTTTGTTTATAGTTCTCGACTAACCAATTATCTGAGGTCATCACTTTATAACATTTTCCCTTTTCCTATGTAGTCTACAGCCCTTCAGGTTTCCTTTCCTTGTTTTTGACGAGTAACAGGAGTCTTAGCGGACACCTGTAAATTTCTTAAGCATGAAAACCCTTACCCCTGGCCTATTCGGTGTTTACCATTCTTGTTTCTGAACAGGCCCATAACTATTTCTCTTACAGACTACTGCTAAGTTTCTTTTTTGAACAACAATTTATCTATATTTATCTTTTACTACTACTGTAGTGCTTCTTAATGACACAATCTTTTATGAACAAGATGGAATCCACAGTCATACTTACCTGTGTTTCTGCTCTCACTGTTTCCACACCTCTTCCAGGTTTGGGAAACTATTTTCTGCTTGTCTTTCCTCCCGTCCACGAGACTTATTAATAGAGTAAAGTCTCCCCCCAAGCGTATTCGCCAGACCACTGCCTTCAGCAAATTTAATGCACGAACTGTGCCATGTTATCTGATCCCTACCAAACTTAACATGCTTTCTTTATTTTCCGTTTGTTCCCCAACAGCCCGGTCTCTCCTTCCTATACTTTCTAAAGGAAGAAGAAAACAGTTAGGGTTTTTCCCTTCTCTTGTTGGCAACTGTTTTTTTTTATCATTGTCAAGAAAGAGAATAACTTCCTTACGCGAAGTTACTATATGTAATTTTAATCCATGCTCAAATTCTGATTTAATAAATTTCCAATCATTATATAAAAAAAAAACAATAATCCTTGTGCAAATGTTTTTACCTCTAAAGGTAACAACAGAAGAATTATTTTATAAATTACCGGGGTCATTATAGAAAAGGATTATTGAAAAATCAAATCTGAAATGACAAAAACCTTACTAAATAATTAAAATAATAAAAGTTATTTATTTCTTCTTGTAGATATAAAAGAGTCTGTAGTTGCAGTACAATGAAATCTCTCAAATTACTTCTCTAAACTTTCTCATATTTTATCGCTATATATCCTCGATAAATCCAATATTAAACTAAGATCTAATCTACTTTATAGTACCTTTAAGGATTTTCTATGATTGGTGTTAGTATTAAGTTTGCACTTTCAGTTCATGACCATATTTATTTGTTCATTTTCGTAAAGTCATGGCTATATAAACGGGCTATTAATTTCTTTTTTGTGAAATTTGTTATCAAAGTTTTTTGGATATGTCGAGTCAATTTTTTTATCTAATAGTAAGATGGCTCAACCAAAAAATTTGAAAACTTGGTTTTCGAGCTACTAACGCCATTATTTCGAGTGCCCAAGTGTTTGTTCCCAAAGTCTTAGCTCTTTTCATCCATGATTTGACAACTAGCATGATTTTGAAGCCTAAGCCAGTAGCTGGAAATCAAACCCTCATGTTCCCTAACATTTTCCACCAAACATAGATTTATAATTTCATTGTTCAAGAAGCTTTTTGAGCATTTTACAGCATTCGACTAGGGTGTTTCAAGGTTGGGAAAGGTGTTTGCAACATCAGATCTTTTGCAATATGGGTCAATCTTTTCATATGAAGAGGTTTGAACGTGATGCTATGTATTTCAAGCTTTGTCAAGAGATGTTAGTTCTTTTCAGAAATGCAGGATCTGAGCCATTGTTCGAGAGCTTCAACAGACATAATCTTAGTCGGTTCGAAGATTTCATTTATTCCTTCGACATCAACACTACAAGAATCAAGACAGTGCAGTTCCCTGTCATGAAGGAATCCATTACAAACGAAACATGGTTGCCAACTGAGGGTGAGAGATTATTCTAGAAACAAAGGTTACTAATGTAGACTTGAATGTTTTCCTGAAGGAGGACGGTTAGAATCAATGTTGTAATGTAGGGGTCCTCCAAAATATGATGAATCTCAAATGGTCTACCACTCTAAAAAATGTACAACTCTTCTTCACTTGTGAAGGAGAGTATTCTAAAGCCTGCTCGTATCATATGAGATTTATTTGTCATTTGGAAAGTTTTAGCAAGACGAATTTACCATGTTTCCTTCACCAAATTTTGCTAAATATGTGCACCAAAGCAAGAAAAATACCTAAGCTACAACCCTATGATATTTTCCATCGCACTGTAAATAATATATTATACACTGATGGTTTAAAGAAATAGGAGGAGAACTTGAGGCAATTGAGAGAAAGGAACCTAAGACAACCTACACATAGAAGATCAAGGAGAGGCCACACCAAAGTTTCTACCCAAACCCTAGCTCAAGAAACCAAGGTAGAATCTAGTTACATCTGTGTTGAACAAAACAATGGATCCTCTATGAAAGAACAAAAGGTTAAGTTTTACGAAAATAGGACTAAGATCCAACACAAACTAATGGTAGAAGAAGAGAAAACAGAATAAATACCAACACAAAGAAAAAAAGGAAAAGACAAGATTGAAATAGAGGATGAAGAAGATGAGATAGAACCTAGGGCTTATGACAAAAGACCTTACATTCACCCTACTAACAATGTGGGATTAAATTTGAAGGCTAAAATGAGCCATCGGCTAAAATAAAAAGTGATTAATGATGCAGACGAGGAAACTCTGCAAGTTTCAAAGAGCAGAAAGAGATGAAGGAAAACATAGCATGTCGACAAAAAGAAGCAACAAACCTTAAAGGCTGCCAAAATCACACAAAAACCTACTAGAAGAGTGAAAGGAGACATAACAAGATAGACCTCCTTCCTCAACTTGCAAAATCCATGGATCAATGATCAATTTACCTCATGTGGGAGAGAAATATGCAAACCCTAGTACTGTTACTAAAACCCTCATGGTCCCTTAGCAATTTGAACTAATGAGTTTAATCTTTTTGACAATAAATTATTTTTAATATGATGTGGTAATATACCAGAGGATTTTTTGGTTGAATAAGTACTATTCAACATGAGGAAAGAAAGCCTTGAAAGGATCAAGCAGTTATAGAGGCAATTAAACAATTTCGACATAATTTATAGGTTCATGAACCAATTTCCTACAAGGAGGGAAGACAAGTTCTAGCTCAAGATATCAAACCTTCCAACAAGTGAACAACTTCATATTCTATAATGTAGCAATGACCTCGTCCTTGTTCCAGGATACTATCAGGGGATACACATAACAATTCTACAGATTTATCTTCACCAATGATATATTTGAAATAAAGATTTGAGTAGCTAAGATGATAGGATTATGATTATTTTTGTTAATTAAACTTTCAAATTATGTGCAGGTCTTGTAATTATTGCTACCAAACTCTGAGGATCTTCTCTCTATTATATTTTTCCTATATATTACTTGATAAATATGGAAAGAAGGTCGGTTTTTGAGAAAAGAATAGCCATTGTCTATGTGATTAAAGCTTTATGAGTCTACAGTTTGCCAAGGTAATTAAATTTTTATCATTGAGATAAGTATTCATGTTATAGTATGTCTTAGTATGTATTCTATACATGTTTCAAGGTTTCCTTCGTTGAAATCTCATTTAAATGTATGGTCTTCTAATTATTTGAATAAGATTAATTGATTTAGTATTCATACATGGTTTGATACTTTGATTGATTTACATATTCAAGTATTTTCATCTCTATCCTTTAAAGCTACTCAAGGATTCATTTTATATGCCCTACTATAGTAGATTCTCCTCCTATTTTCTCCCTCTAGCTATAACAATGACGAAGGTCTAGTATGTGTTATCTACCTTTCCATTATCAATATTGATCAAACAACTAGTATATTGGTAAATTGACATAAACCCTAGCTTCTTAACTCCATCCCCAATGGAGTATATCCCTCACGTCCAACCAAATCCTACATCTACCCAACACAAGTAAAGATCTATATCCTTTGTAAACGTACATGATGAGCCTCATTATTGAGTAATTATATGGGCCTTAATTAGCTTTAATTCACCTCCTAGCTTAGTGAAACCAATTATTCTCACAACTTATTGCATACTTTCAATTATATTTTGTTTATGAAATGAGTTAGAGTTCGATATTTTGCTTTGGGGTCTAATGTGCATATAATGCAGGAATAAAGCATAAAAGAAAGGAGAAATGCGGGTATAGAGGATAAAAGAAAAGTACTATAACAAAAAACTTGGTCAAGACTCAAATGGGACAAGGTAGAAGAATTATAGGAGGTTAATCCTTCTCATCTACTAGCCCTCCATTCGAATATTCCTCCATAAGCTCGGAGTGCAAACAACCACATCATCGGGACTAAAAGATAGCCAAGCAACTGAAAAGGACAAAAAACAATTTATTTTGAGTTGGGAGCCAAACCACCCTAATTTTGAAGGAAGTTGTTGGAGACTTCATATGTATAAATAGAGAGGCTTAGGACCTCACTAGAATTTGGACTTCATTTGTAAAACTCTGTTTTATTTCTGAAATGCAAAGACTTGTGAATTTTCTTCATAATGAAGATAAGCTCTGTTTAAGCCATCTCTGAGTTAAAATTTGAGGGCTGAAGCTCTCGGGTTAGTGCTGGACCCAAGCAACCACATCTTCTCTTTACTGTGTTGTTATTCTAGCATAGGGTTCTGCCCTAATTATTTGTTAAGTAGTCTCACAATTTGCTGATGCATTTGCTCAAGAAGTTTATGGTTCTGATTCATTTGGTTAAGTAGCTTTCTACTTTTGTTCACTTATTTGAATAGCTTCCTCTTTATATTCGTCTGTTTCTATAGTTGCATCTACTATAGGTTACTTTCATTTGTGTTTTTAATTCACCAGTTGGATTAGAGGAAAATATTACTATTAGGTTGTGCGTGCATGTCTCGACTTGATCCCATCCCTTTGGGACCATGACTTGAGGCAAAGTCCCTACAACAACACCAAAAACACAGTTTATGGTTCTCGCATGGGCTATGGAGTTCGCTGTTTAAATACAGTTAGTTGTTTGCCCACATTGGTTTTCTCTGTCATTTTCCTTTGAAATCACCTTCGGCACGTTCCCTCTCGATCGTTACCTTGTCGTTTGATCACCAACAAACCTTCACAATCACCATCTGATTCACTATTTTCATCAACTTTTGCCTCGCGTGGAGTCCACCATTCACTTTATGAACTTTAAATCCCCACCGTCGATCTACCTTGCCTAATCTGATGGTTGTCTCTTCACTTGATCAATAACTAGCTTGGCTGATCTACACCATTGATCATCTCCGCCTGATCTAACGACTATTGCACCATATCCCGTGGATTTCTGTTTGACCATTATCCACCTGAGAGCATGCGAAATGGGTGGTTTCCAAGTGCTACCTATCAGCCAGGGAGTCTAATCATGTAAAATTTGAGAAAACCACTTACAAATTTGAGGGCAAGCGATAAACAGCTTACCGCCCTATAAACCCACTCCATCATTTTCGTATGTTCTTTTCCCCACGATCTAATCTCTGCTATCCATCTGCCAAATACCCTCATCCGTCCATCTCTTGCCTTCACCCATGTGATAAGATCTTATCCGTTCATCACTCCTGTCAGCCTCACCCTTCCACATCTTAGCCTCACCCACGCCATTAAATCTCAGCCATTCATCTCCTTTCCTCCCTTGTTCACCCATCTACCTACGTAACCTCCTGCAATCAAATCCCCACCATTCATTTACCTTTCACCCAACTAATTCAAAAGTTATTATGCATTGTTTCTCCCTCACTCCCTCCTCTAATTTATTTTTACATCTGACTGCTTTTTCTACCTGAAACTCGATTTAGCCTAAGTTCCATTGTTTACCCCTTAGTCTAGTTTTAATGTTTTTTCTTCTACAACATAGATAATTAGCATTAGGTTAACGTTAAATTAGCAATTTTTCTTAGCATAGTTGTTTGATTGATTAATTTAGGTTATGGAGAAAGTTTAGGATTTCATGATGTTTTCTTCATTCCTATAGTATAATAGCTCTCTCTTAGAATAAGGTTTCCTCTCCTTCCATCAAACAATTAAGCTTCTTTTGACTCTATAGAAGTTTGGCTTGGAACCCCTGGGGCATGTTGCCAGATAAACAATGACAACAGGCAGAACCTTCACTTCTACTTGTGCATATAGCGCTGTCACCTCCAATTTTGTATGAACCCTCAGTTGATAAGTAAAGCTGGTATCCTTGGGATTTGCAGCATTATTGTTGCAATACGTAGGCTCATCACTTTTTGGTGTTGTTGCTAAGCAGGTGTCTAAGTAGAAGTAATTACTGCTTTCTTTTATTTCTAGTTTCCTACTTTCTTTTCCTCTACTTCTAGTCTTCAAACTTTCTTCCATTAGTTTATTTTTGCAAAATTAATCTAGTTTCTTTCTTTCTTTCAGTTATCATTAGCCGCTTTCCCTTCCATTTTGCAAGTACTTTCTAGTGCTAAAAAGAAAAATCTTACAAAAACCAACACGAAAACATTTATTTTCATGCCTCGTAAGATTAGGGACAATTCGAGAAAATTCTTGTGAAATACCCCCACTGCATCCAACATGCAACCTTCTCTCTTCTTGGGTGACAGTGAATTGGAGGACACTTTAGGAGAGAAAACTTACCTATTTGGGGAACCTATAGAAGACAAAGAGGAAGAACCCATTCCTTTTGAACTAATGGCTAGAAACCAAAATGACAGGAGAGATAGAGAGAGAATTGAGAGTGCCTTCCACATCAGGGAAACCAATGGTGACACCAAAATGAAGAATATAAGCCCCTCTTCTCTACCCAATTTCAGTGGCTTGACCACAGAGGACCCCAATGCTTTCCTATTTGAATTTTCTATTATATTTTGAACCTATGAATATACAAATGATGAGAAAAAGTTAAAACTATTCCCATCTACCTTCAAGGATGCATCATTGCACTGGTTTATGGGTTTACCTGGAGATAGAATCACAACTTGGGCTCAGATGAAGCAAGCTTTTAACAAAATATATAGGGACTACTGTAGGTTAAAGGACACTAAAGACGAGATTTTAAGGATGACCATAGGCTAGGATGAATCCCTAGAATACTATGAAGAAAGATTCTAGCTTAGTTAAAAAAGGGCCAGGTGCACACTTGACCCTGAGTCAATAAAACTGGTCTTTCTTAGAGGAGTACGGGAAGACATTTGCGATACCTTACATATGATAGCAGGAGTATATTTCTACCAATTACCCTATGAGGACATTAATACTTTCTTTAGAAACCATTCTAGGACAACCATGAGAAAGGGTAGGGGTCGTCAACCTATGGCCAATACATCATCCTCTAACTTATCCATCAAAGGTGAAATTGGAAATATGTTGGAAGATTTCAGAAGTGACATGATGCAAACCCTCTCCTTACAATTGGACACCATGAACATCAAAAGGAAGCAAGAGGAAGCAGAGAGAGCTTTGGCCATTTTTGTCTTAGATGCACTAGGAGGCATCCTAGGAACGAATGTCCATTAAATTTTATTCATATTTGCTCAGTCTATGAAGAAAACCACTCCACAGACAAGTGCCCTTCTTTACCTAGACTCAAAGATGTATATCAAGGAGATGAAGGGGCCACTGAGAAGCTTTGCTACATCGACCAAAGGAGACCTCCTAAGCCTAGACCATACCAACAGGGTATGCAAGGGCCATCCCATGCATACTATAACCCCAACCAAGCCACAACTATAACTTCTTGTGGACCCCCTACTCATCCTTCCTCATCTACACCCACTCCTTGGTCCTATGCATCTCAACATAAATCCCAACCAACCAGCCAGTCATTTCAACCTTATGTTCAACCACAACATCAGTGGAATGCCACACCCCAGGGGTGGAGGCCCTAATTTGGCAATGTTCCAACTCTATTACGTCCACCACCTGCATAACCACAAATTCTACACTCTACGCCACCCAAGCAACCCTAGATGCCTACCCAACCAAATCTGAACCCAAACATTAGGCAAGCTCAACAAGCATGCAATGGAGAGACATCATACCCAGCTTATGCTATCTAAATCTAGGAGATCAACCTAAGATCAGGGAGAATTCTCCTTGATAAACAACCTCACTCTCCACATAGGGAGGTTGAGGAAGAAAAAGAGAAAAGAAACTCAATAGTAAATACACCCTTTCCTCAAATATTATCCTAACCACTCTAGCCTACCCAGAAAGAAACTGAACTTCTGGGAGAATTGAAAAATATATGTGTAAAAATCCCCCTTCTCCACGCAATCAAAGATGTTCCTATTTACAATAAATTGATTAAGGAGAAGTGCTTCAAACATCCAAGAAGAAGAAAAACAGATGCCCCTACCATTAATGTCATTGGGCAGTTGTTTGACCTAATGTTGGGGCAGGTAATATGTCCAAAATATTTAGACCCTAGAAGCCCTGTAGTAGATGTGCACATCAATGACACTATTGTCCCACACACTCTAATTGACATTGGGGTTGCCATTAATGTGATGAATAAGGAGACCATGCTCAAACTCAACCTCCAAGGGTCATTGAGAAAGACCACGACAGTGCTGCAACTTGCAGACTATTCCACAGTCACCCTTGAGGGAATTGTGGAGGATGTGATGGTGTCCACTGATTCCTGGGAATAACCTACAGATTTCCTAGTTCTCTAGCCTAAGGCTAAGCTTACTGGTTACCCTCTCATCCTTGGGAGGCCATGGTTGGCCACAACTGATGCTTACATTAGCTGCAGAGTTAGGAATATGACTATCAAGAATGGGCATATGTCCAAACAATTAGTCCTATAGCCTCCTGCTCAACCTTCTCTAGAGCATGATTTGCCTTTATGGTTAGAGGAGGAGGAAGAAGATGAGATTTATTCTGCCCAACTTTATGCTATGGAAGTAATCATTGTAGGAGGACAACAAGAGGAGGATCACTTAATTGAACACATGCTCCAAAGTCGAACTCCTAGTTTATTACCCTTAGAAAAAGAAGTAAAAGAAACACTGAACAATCATCAAATTGACTTATGCTTGGCCGATTCCAACCCACACCGAATCAAAACCATAAAATTTGGCACAAAGAAAAACTTGAAGACTAGTCCATATCTTTCTACTTTAGAAGAGGAACAGCTATGAAAATTGTTGAAAGAGAACCTAGAAGCCTTTGCTTGGACCCATAAGGAAATCAAGGGAGTACACCCTTCCATGTGTACTCACCACATATACATCAAGGAAGGTTGCAAGCCAATCAAGCAACCACAAAGGAGAATGAATCCAACCCTTAAAGACATCATCAAAGAAGAACTACAAAAGCTGTTAGATGTAGGGTCCATTTACCGTATCTTTGACAGAGAGTGGGTCTCTCCTTTAGTGTTAGTTCCCAAGAAGAATAGTAAGTGGAGGATTTGTGTCGACTATAGGGAGTTGAACAAAGCCACAAATAAGGATCATTTTCCCCTACCTTTCATTGATTAAGTGCTTGATGGCCTAGCATGGAATAAGTTCTTTTCTTTCCTAGATGGATTCAGTGGGTACAACCAAATCTAAATATGTCCACAAGACTAAGATAAAACCACATTCACCTATCCTTGGGGTACTTTTTTCTATAGGGTCCTTCCTTTTGGCTTGTGCAATGCTCCTGCCACTTTCCATAGAGCAATCTTGAGTATTTTTGTTGAGTTAGTACATGATGTTGTAGAGATCTATATGGGTGATTTTACACCTCACAAATGCAATTTTCAAGAGGCCATAACTAACCTAGGAAAAGTATTATGCAAATGCATTGAAATGAACCTGTCTCTCAGTCCAAAAAAAGGTGAATGCTTAATGACTGAAGGTATTATGCTAGGTCATTCCATATCTTAGCAAGGACTACAGGTGGACCCAAAAAAAATAGCCATCATCCAAAGGACCCCACCTCCACAAAAGCAGATAGATGTTAGGATTTTATTATGGCTAGCTAGATACTACAGGAGGTTCATAAAGGACTTCAACAAATTCGCCTCTCCTTTGTTCAGATTTTTGGCCAAAGATTCTAAATTTATTTTGTCAAAAACTTGTCAAGAGGCCCTAGACATTCTAAAGGGTAAACTAACCATTGCACCAATCCTGAGAGGCCCAAACTAGTCCTTGCTTTTTCATATCTATGCTCATGCCTCACATAAAGCCATAGGAGCAACGTTAGGTTAAGTAGAGGAGAAATTGCCTTATGCCATCTATTTTACCAATAAAAAGCTGTCAAAGGACGAGTTGAATTATAATGTGACTAAAAAAGAGCTTGTGGCTATTGTGCATTCATTGAAGAAGTTTAGGCATTATATTATAGGTTATAAAACATTTATGCATACTGATCATGCTACAATTACATATTTAATGAACAAAACAAATGTAAATGCTAGAATCATAAGATGGTTAGTTTTATTGTAATAGTTTGATCTAACTATTGCTGATAAGCCTCGTAAGGAGAATTTTGTTGCTAACTTTCTATCTAGGATGAATCTGTCTGTAGGTGAAGAAGGAATGGTGGATGATTAGTTACCAAATGAGCATTTGTTTTCTATCTTAGTACTCTCCCCATGGTTTGCTAATATAGAAAACTATTTAGTATCAGTACAGTTCACACTGAACCTGCCTTTCAGAGAAAGGAGAAAGATAATTAGGAAAGGTGCCCCCTTCACCTATATTCGGGAAAATCTATTCAAACTTGGCCTAGAACAAAGCTTGAGAAGATGTGTAAGGGAAGATGAAGTCTTTGACATCCTTCTAATTTGTCATGATGGGCCTTGTGGAGGTCACTTTGCAACAAAGAGGACAATATTCAAAGTGTTGGAAGCAGGCTATTATTGGCCTACTCTTCATCAAGGTGTGAGGAAGTAAGTTATTCATTGTGATCGGTGCCAGAGGATGGGAAAGCCTACTCGAAGAGATGAAATGCCCCTACAACCTCAAGTGACTTTCGAGCGATTTGACAAGTGGGGCATGGACTTCATTGGGCCTATCAATCATCCGTCAGAGCAAAAAAAAGACATTATTGTGTCCACTGCTTACTTGACTAAGTGGGTTTAAACCAAGGCAATTAAGGCAACAACAGAAGAAAAGGTGGCTGAGTTCCTAACGGAGAATATATTCTACAAGTTTGGGTACCCTAGAGAGCTAATCATAGGCCAAGGTAGCTATTTTAGCTCCAACATGATTGAATAACTACTCAAGAATCACAAAATCAAGCATAGGGCCTCCACTCCTTATCCTCCACAAGATAATGGGCAAGTGGAGGTGACCAACAGAGAACTGGAGAGCATCCTAACCAAGGTAGTGAACAATAGCAGAAAGGATTGGGAAGCAAGACTAGTTGATGCCACCTGGGTCTATAATACAACGTGGAAGACAACCACTTGAATTATACCCTATGAGCTGGTCTATGGGAAGAAGGCTTTGCTTTCCATTGAATTTGAATATAACACACTGAGGATGGAAGAGCAACTATATTTAGATCTCAGCCATGCACAGAAAGAAAGGTTGTTACATTTGAATGGCTTGGATGAATTTAGAATGCAGGCCATCCTACATACAAATATATTTCAGCTTCAAAGGAAGATCTGGCATAACAAGCACATCAAGGAGAAGGAATTTCAAGAAGGAGACTGGGCATTGTTATATGATTCTAGGTTTAAAGATTTTAAGGGCAATCTAAGGATAGGATGACTCAGACCTTATGTGTTGGAAATATGCCATGACAATGGTTCACTGCAAACTAGAACTATTGATGAAGAAGCCATTCCATTGCTAGTTATTGGACATAGATTGAAAATGTACAAGAGGCCTTTATCAAGACAAGAGTTCATTGACAACATTAATAAGACAGTGATGATGGTGGAGCAAGTTCCAGCTCCTCCCTCATCTGGTTACTAAAAAAGGACAAAGAATAAGGATTCAGGTGAAAATATCTATGAGGTGCTTGAGTCCCATCTTTAGGTTAAAACCTCATGAGGAGGCCCAAGGATGAGAAAAATGAAAAGGATAAGAAGACCCCTGGGTGAAAACCTTCTTGAGGCACCGAGGGTATATATCTAGGGTGAAAATCTCTCTAAGGTAGCCTAGGTCTTTCATTTATATATATATATAAAAGAAAAAATACATAATTGTTATGTGCAGGCGGGTGAGAAGGACAACTAAGGAGCAAAGAGAAGATCTAAAGGGAACCCTGCCTCACATATATTTCATCTCTTGCACTCCTTACCAATGCATCCCTCCATCAATTCTATTGTTTTTTCACTTCATTGCTTCCATTTAGGTGAAGATTGTGTTTTCTAACAGAATCACCTCAACCATTACCATCATCCCTGCATCCAAATACACTCCTACCCCCTTTGTCCATTGATTACAACATCCTCACAGCACCATCCAACAACATGATCAAGAATTCTAAAGAAGACACTAAACATTGCCATGTGGAAATCCAAGAGCTCCACAGCAGTAACAACATCAAGTCCAAGAGCTCCACAACAGCAACAACATCAAATCCAAGAGCTCCGTAGTAGCAACAACAACATCAGATCTTCAGTCACAGACACCTACAAAAGCTAATAAGCCATCAACAGACAGCACAAGACGAAAAAGGACCATCAACAACTCCTCTCATCTTTGACAACTACAACATGACATCAAGACCATGTGTACGTATTCTAGTCACTCACTCATATGCATCATTTGATCAAAAGTTGTAAAGGTTTAGAGGTATTTGGTTTACAAGTGAAAATATGGAGAAAAGAGAATGCAAGAGTCCGTAGATCTAGTATTGTTATGGCAACTATTGGAGAATGCTTGAAGAATTAAGGTTTGGGGTAGAAACACTAGTCCACCAAAGACTCAGCATACCCTACTTCTTAATGCAATCACTCATAGACTCTAGCAGCAAAGTAAAGGAAGGAAATTACCAGCTGTTAGTTCACCAAGGGTTGACCAGAATCATAATTAAGGATGCCCTCCAAAATCTCAGGATCCCCATAAAATGGCTAGTCTTCAAAGACTTACCAACATAGGATGACATAAAAACCCTCACATATGATGATAGTCCTGCTATCAGTGAGGAAGAGGAAAAACAAGAAGAAGCTAATACAGAGGAACATGATGAAACATAACACATGGAGGATGATGCTAAACTAGAGGAAGAAACTAATGGAGATGAGAAAGAACAATAAAAGGAAGAACATACTAAAAATAGAGAAGATAACTGTGGAAAAAGGAAATCAAATATCATATATGGCGAGCCTCTCCTTGGATGTCGTCTAGTATAGGGTGACAGATAAATCCTACGCTCCCTACCTCAGAGAACAATGGTTGCAATTAAAGATTAAAACCTTAGCACAAAGTAGCACCATTCTATTTCAATACTGTAGATAGTTTCTTAATCACATTGATCAAAGTGCACTAAAGGATGGGGCCAAAATGGATGAGTTTGCTTGCATAACATAGTCCTCATAGATATGAATATTTGGGACCCTAATGCATAACTAGGAGAGCTACAATTAATGGCTATGGCGTCATGGATAAACCATGAGAAGTCAAGGGCTATGGAGATAAAAGAGTATTGGCTAGAGAGAAAAATGAACCACTTTTCATCAGAGCTGAAAAATCAAATCCCATGGCCCTACTCAACACCCATAATCTAATTGCAAATGATCCTCAGCTAGCACTTAGATATATTACTGCCCAAGGGCAAGAAATTTCATATTTTTAGGATATATTTAAGTTGTTAAGAGATGATAATATACATTCCTCCTAAAATCGAACACACTACCACACAGTTTGAAGATCAGAGAAAAAGAGAGGAAAAGAGGTAGTGGGAGGAAGCAGAAAGGAAACCAGGCTTTTATGAACAAAAATATGAGACCACATTAGAATAATGTGATGTTAGAGAGGCTACCAAAGCCATTAAGTTGCTCAGAGGACAAGCAACATGGTCAGTAGGGGGTGATGATGAGTAATTATATGGGCCTTATTTGGCCTTAATTCACCTCCTAGCTTAGTCAAACCAACTATTCTCACAGCTTGTGCATACTTTTGACTATATTTTATTTATGAAATGAGTTAGAATTGGATATTTGGCTTTGTAGTGTAATGTGCATATATGTAGGAATAAAGGATAAAATTAAGGAGAAATGAAGGTATAAATTATAAAAGCAAAGGACTATAGGAAAGACCTTGAACAAGACCCGAATGGGACAAGGTAGAGGAATTATAGGAGGTTAATCCTCCTTATCTACTACCCCTCCATTCGAATATTCCTCCATCAGCTCTGAGTGTAAACAACCACATCATGAGGACTAAAAGATAGCCAAGAAAGTGAAAAGGATAGAAAATACTTTATTTTGAGTTGGGAGCCAAACCAACATAATTTGGAAGGAAGTTGTTGGAGAATTCATATGTATAAATAGAAAAGCTTAGGGTGTCACTAGGATTCAGACTTCATTTGTAGAACTTTGTTTTATTTCTAAACTGTAAAGACTTGTGAATTTGTTCTATAATCCATGGTTTCTATAATGAAGATGAGTTCTGTTTAAGCCAGCTCTGAGTTGAACTTCGAGGGCTGAAGCTCTTGCGTTAGGGCCCAACCCAAGCATCCACAGTGCCTCTATACTGTATTATTATTCTAGCATAGGGTTTTGTCCAAATTATTTGCTAAGTAGTTTCATGGTTTGCTGATGCATTTGCTCAAGAAGTTTCTAATTCTGATTCATTTGGTTAATCAGATTTCTAGTTATGTTCACTTATTTGAATAGATTCATGTTTCTGTTCATTCGCTTCTGTAGTTGCATATGTTG
Organism: Pinus taeda; assembly: GCA_000404065.3. Lineage (NCBI taxonomy): Eukaryota > Viridiplantae > Streptophyta > Pinopsida > Pinales > Pinaceae > Pinus > Pinus taeda. The sequence continues at coordinate 67,621 of APFE030042372.1, read as the reverse complement.
TAGGTTACTTTAATTTGTGTTTTTAATTCATAGGTTGGATTAGAGGAAAAGATTACTATCAGGTTGTGCACAAGTGTCTCGGCCTCATCTCCTCCCTCCGATACCATGACTTGAGGCAAAGACCCTCCAGCAACCCCAAAAAAATAGTTTCTAGTTCTCACATGGGCTATGGAGTTTATTGTTTAAATACAGTTAGTTGTTTGCCTGCACTAGTTTTCTCTATCATTTTCCTTTGAAACTGCCTCCAACACGTTCCCCCTCCATCGCTTCCTCATCATCTAATCACCAAAAAACCTTCACAATCACTGTCTGATTCACTATTTTCTTTAGCTTCCACCTCGCATGGAGTCCACCATTCACTTTATGATATTTTAGTCCCCATCGTCAATTTTACTTGCCTAATCCCAAGGATGTTGCTTCAGTCCATCACCAACTAGCTTGGCGGATCTCCACTGTTGATCAACCCATCCTCATCCAATGGCTATCACACCATATCGCGTGGATTTCTATCCAACGATTATCCACCCGAGAGCACGCGAAATGGGTGGTTTCCCTGTGATATGTGTTAGTTGGGGAGGCTAATCATGTAAAATTTGAGAAAACCACTTACATCTTTGAGGGTGCACAATAAACAACTTACCACCCTCTAAACCCACTCCACCATTTTCGACCGTTCCTTTTCCCATGATCTAATCTCCGTCATCCATCTGCCAACTAGCCTCATCCATCCATATCTTTCCTTCACCTGCAAGATAAGGTCTTAGCCATTCATCACTCCTGTCATCCTCACCCATCCATCTCTTGACCTCACCCACACAATTAAATCTCAACCATTCATCTCATTTTCTCCCTTGTTTGCCCATCTATCTACGTAACCTCCTACGATCAAATCCCCATTGTTTATTTACATTTCACCCAACTAATCCACTGGTTCTTACACACTGTCGCTCCCTCACGCCCCCCTCTCACTGATTTTGACCTCTAACTGCTTTTTTTGCCTGAAACGAGATTTAGCCTAAGTTCCATTGTTTACCCCTTGGTCTAGTTTTAATGTTTTTTTTCATCTGCAACATAGATAATTAGCATTAGGTTAATGTTAAATTAGCAATTTTCCTTAGCATAGTTATTTTATTGATTAAGTTAGGTTATGGAGAAAGTTTAGGATTTCATGCTATTTTCTTCATTCCTGTAGTAGAATAGCTCTCTCTTAGAATAAGGTTTGCTCTCCTTCCATCAAAGAATTAATCTTCTTCTGACTCTATGGAAGTTTGGCTTGGAACCCCTAGGGTCTCTTGCCAGGTAAACAGTGACAACACGCAGGACCTTGACTTCTACTTGCGCATATAGCACTATCACCTCCAAGTTTCTACGAACCCTGAGTTGATAAGTAAAGCTGGTAGCCTGGGAGTTGCAACATTATTGTTGTAATACCTAGGCTCATCAATACAACTAGTTTTTTATTTTGTGATTAGACTATTAGAGAGAGCCCTTTCTCGATTGAAGGGGATAGCCTTCAATCTATGATTTTGATTGAAAAGGTTACGTTAGAAACATCTATCCTACAACCAAGAGAAATTTTCTGAGTGGTAAGATCTTGGTGACCATATTGGGGATACAAAAGGTTCATCCTACCTAGAACTGCTTTGAATATCAAATCTACTTTTTGAGGGAAAACAAAAGGTTAGATATCATCATTAGATGTTATTTTTTCTCTGGAAACTTCCCAGTCTAAAGTTTGAGGTTATTTCATTGGAAATTATAGCTTATAGAAGGATTCATACATGGATCCATCAAGATCCTAATCGACTAGAAAAGCCCATAAAAACTTTTCATCAAAAGGAACTATTGAGTCATGGAAAGGGTACGTGTTTACTATTAATTTCATCTTCCTTTTCCTTTATTCTTATATTTTCTATATCTTAATGTGTTAATATATTAAAGAATTATGGTAAGAAATGAAGGAGTTATCTGTAGTTATGACTCAACGAATTATTACCCTTCATTATATAAGAAAATGACAAAAGGGACAAGTTTTGTTCCCTAACGAAGGAACAACAAAAATCAACAAGCCAAGGGAGAAATGTGGTGGTTACGATCAAGGCTAAAGACAAATCAGGGGAATCAGTGCAAGAAAGGAAAGGATGTCTAGAGTTGGAAATTTGTTGTGAATCGATCCTAAGGGATCACATTTATTATTTATATTTTACCCTTTCCTATTATAAAAGGAGATGTTTGTAGGAAGGAAAGGGAGAAAAATCTCTGTTATTATTGAAATTGTAACTTTAGCAACAGACTCTCGCTGTCGAGAAGAACACCAATATATTGTAATGCTCATTCAGTTTGATGATTAATATATAAGTGAAGTTGTTGTTCCCTCGTGTTATCTGAAGTAACTTAGCAGTGTTCGCTGGTGGCTAAGGGCCCAACCTCTACTGGATTCCACTACTTTCTTTGTGTCATACATTTCCAATTCTCGCCAATGTGATGGTTTGATAGTATTCTTGCTTTCTGTGATTTTATCACTTTCGTTGTTTATTGCTTTCTAGTGTTGACATAATATCTTTGCTTTATATAATTTATAGTATTTTCGTTGATTTAGTTTCCTTTCATTTCAGATCAAGTTACTTAGATAAATATTTCTCTTAATGTAATCAACTGAAAAGAGTATTAAATATCACTGTTAGACTCAGATTGATATAATTGTTGTTTAGATTATTCATTGAAGACTGGGTTTGAGTTAGATTAAATCAGTTAAAGAGAGATGAGTTATCACTACTGTACCCTCAACTGATGTTGCTATTACTTTAATGAATGTAATATTTCAGTTCATTAGAATATTGATTTGATAATTAATGTGAGGATAATTAGGAGTTTTAAAAGGAACCTATTATCACCCAACATTTTAGCGTCGTTGCGAGGGAGAGTGTAGCCATTTCTAAAGAGTGATGTACATTTGATAATTTTTGTTGAAGAAGAATTGGGTATTGAAAACGGAAGGTAAGAACCTACGTAATGAGAAAGTAAAGTGCTTGCTCCTCTGCCCGCTTTTCAGGACAATTACAAAAAACTAAATTATATATTTGATGCTTGTCAGTTGAGAGAGGACTGGGTATTAAAAATGAAAGGTAAGAACCTGCATGCAGAGCACATAAAATGTCTGCTCCCCTACCCACTTTCTAGCAGAATTGTTAGGAACTCAGGGTAGATATAAAAATTTGAATTGTTTGCATGAATGGCTAAGAAGAAAAAACCGGAAAACATTCCAATTCCACTACCTAAACCTGACATATCTAAGGGACCGATGACCCTTGGACGATAAAATTTCATAGAAGACTTATTAAAGAAAGTTGAATCTCAGCCATTAGTAGGTCCTCAAAATATTGCCTCCATACAAACTACTATCTCCCTGCGGGCCATAGGCTCACCATCTGTAGCCTACCCTGAGGTACACAACAAAACAGTAGGAACTGAGCAGAGTTTTCAAGAAATTGAAAATTCACACCCAATTTCCTCACAAGAAGGGAATTCTTGCAATATTCATTAAGGATGAGGAGAAACAAGGGAAACAGAGGAGCCAAGATCCCCTCAAGTATTAATTGAGCAAGGAACATCCAGTATTCCAGACCGAGGGAGTGCTGTTAAGATCATTCACACCCCTTCTAAACACCCTAGGAATAACTCTCTAGAGATCCTGAAAGGGAACTGGTATATATTTGATCAAATGGGTAACAACCCACAAGCACCCCAGACCTCCACATTATAGTATCCCATTGTTGACACAACTGTCAACGCACCCATGAAATCTATCCCCTTACAAAATATCCCCACCTTTCATGGACTCACATCAAAGGATCCATATGCATTTCTGTTTGAATTTGATGTATTATTTCGAGGTTATGATTACACCACCGACCCCCAAAAGCTAAAGTTAAAAGGAGTAGCCTTGCATTGGTTTATGGGGCTAGGCGGGGGAACCATAAATGATTGGAATGAAATAAAAAATGCTTTCCTTAAAAAATATCAGGACTATTGCAGTTCTAGGGAACTGAAAGATGAAATATTTCAAATGGTAGCAAGACCCAGTGAAACATTGGAAGAGTATGTGGAGCGCTTCCAATATAACCTCCAAAGGTATTGCTATGCAAATTTTCCTTTTCCTGATGATGTGCTAAAAACTACACTGATTAAAGGGATGAAAGAACAATGGATAGAGACATTAAATATTATGTTTAAAGGTAATATATACCAAGAAGACTATGCTGATATTATTAAAAAGTGTATCAGGTGCTCAAGAAGCAGTACAAGATTGAAACCAGTAGAACATGACATGACCACCAGTGATAGAAAAATCTTTGGTGGAATTATAACTCATGTAGAAATTGGCAACCTGCTAGAGGATTTCAAAGAAGATATCTTAGGAATTTGATGACGCAATTAGACATTATGCAAGCCAAGCAGAAGTAGGTTGAAGCAGAACAAAACTTGGTGATCTTTTGTACTAGATGGAGGAAAAAGCATAGTCATAAAGAATGCCCATTGGATATGGTACAAACATGTGCCATATGTAATAAATATAACACCACAGAAAGTTTCCCATCACTCCCAGGGTTAAAATAAGTCTATAATGAGGCAGAAGAAGAAGCAAAACCAATCTACCTACTAAACTAGTGTCGCCAATGGCAACCATGACAAACAGGTATGCCTACTAACCCATCTTCTTTCTTTTAGCCCTCGCAATATAATTCACAACAATACCCAGCAGCTATGTGGCAGAACTAGCCACCTTTTTCAATTGGTCACAACAACCATTGCCTATGCCACCTTGGACTCACCAATCGAATCAAAGTAACAATTGGCCAAATTCCTCTTACTTCCCACCATTCTAGCAGAATAATGCATATCAATCTCAGTGGCTACCCTCCACTTCACAAAACCAGAGTTGGCAATCATGCTAGCAAAGACCTACAAACCAGCCAGTAGGAACAATCCACCTACCTCAACCTACACTACCAGCACCCTACACATTACAACAAAACCCTCAGACCAACCTACGACCACAACTCCCAGCCCAACCCAACCCAAACCCCAACAATAGACTGGTCCAATTTGTACAAATAATTGAAGGACCAGAGCCAGAAACCGAGTTGAGGGAGTGTAATGAGCTTAAATTAAGGCTTGGAAGGATAATAGAATCATAGGGGATAAAAATATACAAATTGAAGATCCGTTACCTGTAGAACAAGCACCAAAAGTGGAAAACATGGTTAAATAGAAAACTCACGATCAAAATATCACCTCTCCTCCACCATTCCCAGAAAGTTTAATCTTACGCCTCCCAATCGAGTATCCTGATTTTGATATTCTGGGAGAATTAAAACAAAATTGTGTAAGAATACCTCTCCTCTAGGTTATTCATGACATTCCAATTTATGCAAAAACTGTTAAGGAATTGTGTACAGAAAAGCCCAAGAGGAAAATAAAAACAACCCAAATTGTCCATGTAGTCGGTGCTTTGTCTCATTTATTATTAGGAAGAGAAACACTGGTAGAATATGAGCACCTAGGAAACCCTATATTCACGGTGCAAATAGAAGGATGCTCCTTCCCCAATGCATTAGTTGACCTAGGAGAAGCAATCAATATTCTCACAACAGTAACCTGTCAGAAGCTTGGCATTACATCGTTGGATCCAACCATGACCTTGCTAGAACTAGCTGACCGATCGATAATCAAACCAGAAGGAACATTACAGGATGTAATGGTGTCTGTAGATTCTTTGGAATACCCATTAGATTTCTGATCATCAATCCTAGAAACTGGCAAGATGGATATCCCCTAATTCTAGGATGACCATGGCTAGCAATCGTAGATGCTTACATAAGCTATCGAATAGGCAACATGACTATAGTAAGAAGAAGTAATGTGAAGAATTTAGCCTTATATCCTCTAGCTCAGCCAAGTCTAACAATAATAAAAACTATAAAACAACCTATATCATATCTAACTGAAAACATTAGATCACCACTAACTATAGAAGATGCTCTCGAATTGAGGATCAAATAGAAGATGACATCATTAACACTTACATTAACCAACAAGATGTCGTATCCCATCCAAAATGTCACATGATCGACGTAGCCATGGATAATGAAATTGAAGAAGGTCCCTTAAAATTTATTAATGACTAGTCAATACCAAGAACTTCTGTCTATAATAGAAAAACCATAGAAATAGAGCCAGGGAAAACTTTAAATATCAACAAAAACCTGGCTAATTACCAGGAGTAGAAGCTTGTTCAACTTCTAAGAAAATATAAAGAGGCTTTCACATGGGCTTACCCAGACATGAAAGGAATTGATCCCCAATTATACATGCACCCCATCTATACAGAAAAAGATGTCAGGCCCATTCAACAGCCTGAATGGAGGTTAAACCCTCACCTTAAAGATATTGTTAAAGATGAACTACAAAAACTGTCAGATGTAAATTTCATCTATCCTATATCAAATAGCAAATGGGTCTCTCCATTAGTACTGGTGCCTAAAAAGAATGGAAAGTGTCATATATGTGTTGACTATAGAGAGTAATAAAGCAACCCAAAAAGACCATTTTCCCATTTCGTTCATTGGCCAGGTTTTGGACACATTGATAGAAAAAAATTCTTTTCTTTTCTAGATGGCTTCAATGGCTACAATCAAATTCAAATTTCCCCTAAAGACTAGAATAAGACTACCTTTACCTACCCTTGGGGGACATTTTCTTACATTGTCCTACCTTTTGGGCTATGCAATGTAGCTGCCACATTCCAGAGGGCTATACTCAACATTTTTTCAGATCTGATATATGGAGGACTCAAGGTGTACATGGATGACTTTACACCTTACGGAGATGACTTCGAGTCGGCATTACAAACATTAGAGAAAGTTTAGTAAAGATGCATTGCTACTAGGCTCTATTTAAGCCATGAAAAATGCCACATGATGATGATCGAGGGCCTCATCTTGGTACTCTACATATCAACAGCTGGAATTTAGGTAGATCCAACAAAAAATCAGATAATTATTTTAATACCTACCCCCTCCACACAAACTAAGGTATGAAGTTTCTTGGGATTTTCTGGATATTATAGAAGATTTATAAAGAGTTTTTTGCAAACTTCTACACCATTATATGCGTTAACACTAAATGTCGATTTCATGTGGACTGACAAATGTGACATTGCTTTTGAAGATTTAAAATGGCTTGTATCAACAGCCCCAACCTTACGGGGCCCAAACTAGATTTTCCATTCTAAATTTCGTTCGATGCTTCAAATATGGCCATTGGAGCAGTTCTCGGCAAGGAGGAAGATAAGAAACCTTATGTGATATATTACATCAGTAAGAATCTATCTTTGGCTAGGTTGAATTACACTGTGACCGAAAAGGATTTTTTGGCTGTAATCTATGGTATTAATAAATTGAGACATTATATACATTACCCTGTGGTTTTGTATACTGATCACTCTACTATTAGATATCTAGCTAATAAACCTATTACAAATGGAAGAGTGACAAGATGGTTGATCCTTTTGTAGGAATTCGACATAACAATCAAAGATCGACCAGGAAAAGAAAACTAGTAGCAGACTTCCTTTCACGTATGCCAAAGACAAATGACTCGGCAACAATAGAAGACCAGTTCCTTGAAGAACATTTATTCACTGTCACCGTGAAAACACCATGATATGTGGATGTCGCAAACTACCTAGCAGTGGGAAAATTGCCGAAGCACCTGATGCCCAATGAAAGAAAACGAATAGTACAGTGTAGCACTCAGTTCTCCTGGATTGAGGAATATTTATTTCATACAAGGGCTGATATGCATATTCGAAAGTGTGTTAGGGAAAAAGAAGTCTTCGACATCATGAAATCTTGCCATGATGGGCCTTATGGTGAACAGTTTGTAGACTACAGGACTAGTTACAAAGTCTTACAGACGGGCTATTATTGGCCCACCATTTTTAAAGATGCCAAGAAGTTTGTCGAGGCATGTTATAGTTCCCAAAGAATGGAATGCCTTGGGCAGTTTGATGAGATACCCTGGAATTTGGAATTAGTCATTGAACCTTTTGAGTGATGGGCATTATATTTCATTGGTCCAATAAACCCATCATCTAATCAAAAGACATACATACTAGTCACAACAGAATATGTGACTAAATGGGTGGAGGCAAAAACATTACCATGGGAAACGATGGACTTAGTAATTCACCTTCTTTTTCAACTGTTCGTGCAATATGGCTTTCCTAGACAAATAATCACATATGGAGGGCCACAATTTGTAGGCCATACATTAAGAAACCATCATATCATGCACAAAATCACAACTCCATACCACCCGCAGACAAATGGCCAGGTAGAAAGTACCAATAAAGTAATCGTGGAAATACTCACAAAGACAGTTGCATCACATAGACATGACTAGGCTACTCGATTTCCAGAAGCCCTGTGGGCATACTGCATGACATGGGGAAATAACACAGGATATCCCCCATATCAGCTAGTGTTTGGCAAAGAACCTATCTTCCCAATCGAATTTGAAATTCAGACATTGAGAATAGCTCAGGTGGTAGTCTTGGACTTAAATGAGTACAAATTAATAGGCTACATCAAATCAATAAATTGGATGAAATCTAGCTATCAGCTCTTCAACATACTGCACTGATCCAACAACAAAGAGTGAAATGGCATGATGCCCTTATCAAGAATAAGATATTCCACGAAGGTGATTGGGCACTTCTGTATGATTCTAGGTTCCAAGATTTCCCAGGAATACTCCAGACTAGATGGTTAGGCCCCTATGTGATACAGGAGGTGCACGATAATGGCACCCTCACATTAGCCACCATTAATGGGTCTTGCTACTCTTTTAAAGCGAATGGATATCGAGTACAACTCTATCACAAACTGCTTACCAGGGATTCCTTTTGCCAACAGTTGCAGGAAGATTCCACTATACAAATTCTTGTTGAGAAGGGAAACCCATCCACAACATCACTCCAGTGAAGAACTTATTTGTTTTTGAAATTTGTACATAAATTTTCCTTTTTATTTGATTGAATTTTCTTGTATAAATTGTATATAAGTTGTTTTTTTCTTTCTTTTGTCATTCCCTCTAAGGAACAGCCGTTGTCCCCTCAAAGGTAAAAAAATTTCATGTGAAATTTTTCTTGCCATTCCCTCTAAGGAACAACTGCTGTTCCCTCTAAGGAACAACCACCATTCCCTCAAAGGAACAACAATTTTGTGTGTAAAATTTCTTGTTGTTCACTCTAAGGAACAACTATTGTTCCCTCTAAGGAACAACTTATGTTCCCTCTAAGGAACAACCGCTATTCCCTCTAAGGAACAATCATTGTTCCCTTTAAGGAACAACAATATCGTGCGTAAATTTTCTTGAGGTTCCCTTTAAGGAATAGTTGTTGTTCCCTCTAAGGAACAACTATTGTTCCCTCTAAGGAACAACAATTTTGTGTCCAGTTTGTTTTCTTTTTGTTGTTGTTCCCTTTAAGGAACAATTGTTGTTGCCTCTAAGGGACAACTGTTGTTCCCTCTAAGGAACAACTATTGGTCCCTTTAAGCAACAACAATTTTGTGTGAAACTTTTCTCTCTCTTTTCTTGTTGTTCCATCCAAGAAACAATTGGTGTTCCCTCTAAGGAACAATAATTTCATGTGCAATTTGTTTCTTGTTGTTCCCTTTAAGGAACAGTTGCTTTTCCCTCTAAGGAACAACTGTTGTTCCCTATAAGGAACCTCAATTTTTGTGTGTATTTTCTTCGATGTTCCCCGTGGGGAACAACAATCTTTTTGGTTTGTATTTCCCTTGTTGTTCCCTATAGGGAACAGCTATTGTTCCCTCTAAGGAACATCGAATTTCGTATGTATTTTATTTGTTGTTCCCTACAGGGAAAAACTGTTGTTCCCTCCAAGGAACATCACCTTTTTGAGTGCTTTTCCTTGCTATTTCCTTTAGGAAATAGCACGTTGTGAATATTCAATTGAAAGAATCCTTTCTTGCCTTTGCTCACTCTTTATGATCCTCTATAAGGCACAAGTGCACAAATATATGTGTAAGGATACAAATCTGAAGTTTATTGGAACAAGAAAATATATTGAATATTATCATCTTTAACAAGATTTCTTTGTAGTGATCGAAAAATAAAGGACACAACCATCTATATCACTTCACTATCCTAATTTCCATTATAAATCGAATAGATTGATGATTTTTACCATGCTGGCTCTTCCCTATCCCGTATAATTCTCTCTGTTCATTATCATCAAATAAGGTTAAGGGTATACTTTTTTTCTATTGATATGTTCAGACTTCTTCCGCCATCCCTACTCCTAAGGAGTGTTGAGCCACCCTCTATATATAAATAGGAAGTGCTATTAATACATACATACATATCTATCTATCTATCTATCTATCTATCTATCTATCTATCTATCTATATATATATATATATACTAACGATTCTATGATTTTTTTCAGATGGAGGATAGGGGGTCTCATCACGAGCGAGCCTACCATGATCATAAGGAAGCAGCAAAGTGGCATTCCCACTATGGCCACCACACCATGGATATGATCCAATGGATTCACCAAGAAATAAAGTCATTGGAACAGCAGGTCTCATCACAAGCGAACCTATCCTCTTTTCACTCCTTCCCAGTGAATGGTAATGTGTTCATCTGGTCACCATGCCAACAGAATGGTCTCTAGTCTGATATCATAATGTACTCCCCTAATTATACATAGAAAATAATGGTTCCAAAGGGTGAAAAAGAAACTCTGTCAAGGGTTTAGATGCCTACAGGTAACAGAAGCTCTGCTGATGGTACTGAAGTCATATTTTTAACATCAATGGTTATTATAATTCCCTTTTCTTATTATGTATCTTTACTACAGAGAGACTATGTCCCTAATTTATTTTGAACCTTTATGCATGCAATATCTTTTAAAAATCAATCATAATAGCTTTAGGTGGAGTGATGATGACAAAGTATCTTTCCCGCATCAGTTGTCCTTTTTCCTTTTTAAATCACCTCACGAAATATCTTCACTTATTGATAATTCTCATTATATGCATTGATTTCAACACTCTAATATCTTTTGGGATCCTTTCATTAACATGCGTACCTTGCCACTTCTATCATCTCTATACTTCGATGCCAGCACATTATTCCTTCACTCATTCGGTTGAAGGCGACCTATTATTTCAGAGGGGGGTGAGGAGAAATCTCTAGTGTACTTATATACGCTGTCAGTTCTTTATTTGATTTTTTAGGGAAATATGGCATTCCATGATTATGAAGTATGTGGTATAATAGTAAGTCCTAGATAACGATATTTATGCCTGTAAAGTATCATCCGATATAAGCATTATAGCAACTTGTTGTTCCATCACTCGGCCCTGTCTATTACTGTGCTATGTCTACCACACTAATTATTGGTCGAATTCAGGCAGTATGGGAGGAAGAATACTGTGTAGCAAGCCACTAATACTAGCTGTTTTTGATGCGGCCAGAGAAATTGTAGCTCGAGCTCGGTGGATAGCATATTTCACGCGATTTTAGCCTCCCCACAAAGAAATTTCCATTGAATTCCTACAAAATTTATAGAACGGACAATCCATGGTAAGAGGCAGACAAATCACAATGTCAGACGCCGTGATAGCAGAAGTATCCAGGTTGCCAACTAAAGCACTAGTATGGACTAATAAAATATTGAAGTTGCAGGATGCTATTGCAGTCTTTAAGGAAAACGGATAGGAGCTGGTCATCAAAGGCAAAGGAGTCCGACCATCATCCCTTGGAGAACCATGGAGAGAACTAGCTAGAGTCATCCAGAATTACATCACATGTGATGGGCGAAAAGACGTGGTAAGGTCGCATTAACTTAAACTCTTAGTAGTCCTGAAACAAAAGTGTTCTGTGAATTTACCTGCATATTTGAATTTTCTACTGTATGGTACCGCTGAAAGGATAAAAAAATCCCAACACATAGAAACCATCTGAAGCCACCACTGTTTGATTAGGTTGATAGTTAGTTACAACCTCCCCCAACAGCAATCAAGTTGGGAGGAATTAATATTTTCTATTGAAGTGGGTTTAGCTATGCCTGCACCACGCTCTGTTCCAAAAAGGAAAAGGACTACCATTACAATAAACACTCCTCAAAATCCCAGACATTCCGCTAGGCTGACGAAAAACTTAGGAGTGGCTGAAAACTCCCTGGGTAGTATCAGCCAGCCCATAGAATTGTCTAGCCGAGGAAGTGAACAGCACTTGCAGATAGAAGGCCAGGATAACCCCAAATCGTACTTTGAGGAAGAATCAGGGCATTCTGGAGATGAGGAAAGAAATGAATCAAAACTCCTCTCAACATCAAATACAAGTCCTTGAGGAGGTTTATCGCAGGATATCGAATTGCCCCAGATTTTGGCCAACATGGATGATTTCATGTAGCCAAAAATCCCGCTCAATTTTAACATTGGAGCTACCCAATCTGTAGATAACTATAGCCATGATAGAATTATATCAAAAAATGTAAGATGTGAAGTAGAAACAAGGGCCGAGGCCACTCAAGAAGAGGTGAACCAACCTGGTGATATGCCTCCAGGAAAACCCTGCCAGGTAGGCCTAAATACAGAGAATATAGGCCAAATAGAAGAAATTGAAATAAACTAGGAAGACGACTACTGATCTGGGGACAAGGTTCTTTTAGAACAAAGCCAAGATGAGCAACCAGGCTCATTAGGAGGAGAGACGATTAACAGAATAGTTGCTCCTTCTAAAAGCTTAGGAAGGAACAAAATAGGCTATAGAAAATGGTAAAAAGGCTTAGACAAAAGATAAGAGAATTATTAGCGGGGAAGGTTCCAGAAAAAACCCAGGAGACAATAAATGCAACAGTTCAAACTAAATTATATGAAACAAAAGCTACAAGGACTCAAATTGAGCCCATACTCACTCAACTTGCTAAGGAACAATGTGCAATTCTTTCAGAAGTAGCTACCCAAATAGAGGCTATACCCTCTAATGACTTAGCTATTGAGACAAAGGTGGTGCCCTCCTACATCTTGGCTATCCAGACGGAGGCTTGGAGCTCCCATAATAAAGGAACATAGGAAATAGGCATTCCTTCTCATAGCAGGAGTACGCAGACAACCATTCAAGCCAAAGATATCATGACGAGCAACAACCCCAATATAATGAATCTTCAAGAAGATTTAGCAGAGGCTTGGCTCACCATAGAGTTTCTTGAACCGAAAACTATCTCCCAGCAATAATACCAGGAATTATAGAAGTAGCTTTGGGAAATGAATACATTAGAAAGTGAGACCTTCAACAAATACCGAAAGGCATAAGAGAAAATTGAGAAAATGAAGCTCAGATTAGAGAAAGCCATAGGTCAAATAGACACTATCTGCTCATTGTACACTATGTCTTAGCATGCAGACCTCCTACAAACAATTATGCCTTATTTTTGCTAGAGGGATGCTTGCAGTTGAAAATAAAATCCGTTAGAGCTGGAAAATCGATAGAGTTAAAAACAATTGAGGATTTTATAAACTATTGCAAATAGTATGGGGTAAATGTTCAAAGGTTTCTTTGTGAATTTTACTTACATAATTTTGTATTAGACGAAGAAGTGGGAAATAATCCTAACCCTTTTGTGGGGGATGTGCAATTCCAAGCTTTTATCTCATTTGTTGTGAATCAATTGAAATGGTTCAAGGCTCATAACACATTCCAAAGGCAAGTGCATGGACTAGACCTTTCTGTCAGAGGTGAACCCAAACACCCTTTGCAAATGCTAGCCAATTATAAGAGTCTGATGGCAAGGGAAGGACTAATCAAAATTTTGGGGCCTATTGAGAAAGAGATTGTACAAAAGGGAGTAGAATACTTTCTCTCCATTCAGGAAAGCTCCTTGGCTGCAGCCAAGCTCAGGTGGACAGTCTCCACTAATAATTTATAGAATAGAGAGCCATTCAATTATAAAAATTTTAAACTAGCTGCAGACCATTTTTTCACTTATAGAAATCTCATTTTGGGAGAAGGTCCTTATTGGCCAGGTTGTCGGTTCCACAGCCCAACCGTTTGGTATCCTGCTGAAGGTTATCGGGCCATAAACGAATTGCCTGAAGGACATACAGGGCCCATGTTTGAGCTTTTTGCCAAGAATAATGGTTTTAGACCACTTTACGACATTCCTTCTCTAGGTTACTCCTTAACTTCTCTGCACACGAAATACTTTCTTTTCATGAGGCCATGAAATAGGGTAAGCAAGGGAGTATTTTGAGTCATGGAAAGGGTATGTGTTTACTATTAATTTCATCTTCATCTTCCTTTTCCCTTATTCTTATCTTTTCTATATCCTAATGTGTTAATATGTTAAAGAATTAAGGTAAGAAATGGAGTTATCTGCAGTTACGACTTAGCTAATTGTTACCCTTGTTTATACAGGAAAACAACAAAAGGGACAAATGATGTTCCCTAATGAAGGAACATGAAAAATCAACAAGCCAAGGGAGGAACATGATGGTTACGATCGAGGCTAAAGACGAATCAGGGGAATCAACGCGAGAAAGGAAAGGACTTTTATCATTTATCTTTTACACTTTCCTATTATAAAAGGAGATGTTTGTAAGAAGGAAAGGGAGAAAAACCTCTGTTATTATTGAAATTGTAATTTTAACTACATGCTCTCACTGTTGAGAAGAACACAAATATATTGCAATGCTCATTTAGTTTGATGATTAATATATAAATGAAGTTGTTGTTCCCTCACATTATATGAAGTGACTTAGCAGTGTTTTCTAGTGGCCAAGGGCCTGGCCTCTGGTGGATTCAAATGCTTTCTTTGTGTCATACATTTCCAATTCTAGCCAATGTGATGGTTTGATTGTATTATTTCTTTCTATGATTTTATCTCTTTTTTTGTTTATTGTTTTCTAGTGTTTACAAAATATCTTTGCTTTATATAATTTACAGTATTGTCGTTGATTCGGTTTACTTTCATTTCAGATCAGGTTACTTAGATTAATATTTCGCTTAATGTAATTAACTGTAAAGAGTATTAACTATTGTTGTTAGACTCTCAGATTGATATCATTACTATTTAGATTATTCATTGAATACTGGGTTTGAGTTAGATTAAATCAACTAAAGAGAGATGATTTATCACTATTGTACTCTCAATGGATGCTGTTGTTACTTTAATGAATGTAATATTTGAGTTCATTAGAAGATTGGGTTCTTTAATTACAATTGGAATCTATTAAGTGCATCCGTTTACTCTTGTATTTAAATATCTATACTGCAATTTATGAAACATTACTCTTTGAATTAAATAGTAGCCACATACCATGTACGCTCTTGAAATAAGAGAACTTTCCCGGGTTGATAATTAATGTGAGGATAATTACAAGTTTTAAAAGGCACCTATTATCACCCAACAGGAACTATGTAAAATAAATAGGTACCATTCTCTTAGAAAAGTCTTTTTCTCTACCTAAAAAGATAAAATCCATTGAAGGCATTCAATTTAATCTAAAATTTGAGCATAGTATATTATGAACAAAATCACAGTCCAAAGTGTCATACACAGTTGTTAATGAAAGAAAGCTTAAACATTATATTCCTAGTACTAATGTTTCAGAATAAGATACAAATATTTGTTTATGGTTTTATCAATTATAACATATGGTTCAACCACTTCAAATAATTATTTCTAAATATCCCACATTTCAGTATCTTGTTCCACCATTTTATACTCTAATAGCTTCATTTCCATTATTCATCCTAGACAGTTCTATTTCAGCTACCCCTTTGGATCTAATATGACCACTTCATAAACTATTATAACAATGGTTTTACTTCCTCTCTCATCTGCATTCCAGAGCCCTATTATTGCTTCAACCTAATCTCATACAACCATGGCTACTAGATATGACCATCTCAATCTCCCCGCTCCCATACATTATCTACCTTTGAGCTATGGTCATTGTTTACTTCAATTTGATGGTAGATGATCCCTTGCAACTCAACAATATGTATTTAAACTGGATGATTTCATTGATATGGAATGGGTAGACCATGAAGATTTTAATATAAGACTTTTTTCACAAAGTCTGTCATGGGAGGTTAAGAAATGGTTTAGATCATTTCCAGGAGTAGGCATTTCCAATTTTCAACAATTTGAACAACTCTTTGTTTCTAGGTGGGAAGTGAAGAAAATCCCTCTACAAATATTGGGCTAATATGAGATCTGAATAGAAACCCAGGGGAAAAGGTTCAAGATTTATCATATAGGCTCACTAGGGCTTATAATTCAATCCTTACTAATATTAAATCCCCTTGGTTGAGCCTTGCTTCATTATCCTGGTGGTTTTGATGTTGGGCTAGCTTATCAACTAAGAGAAATAAATCCTCCTACATTACAAGATATGAAAAAAAATGTTATAGGGTTGGAAGAAAACCTACTGGCTAAAAAGGCTAAGATGAAGGCTGAGAGAAGATTAGTATTGAAGGAGGAACCATCTTCTCATCAGACACAAAATTTGATGTGATGTGAAAGACCATGGAGAAACGGGCCAACAAGTTGAACCCTCCCAGAAGTGAGCCTCAACCTTAACTAATAAGTCCTAATTTTAGAAGGCTGCCTAGACCTCAACCTCACCAAAAGAATCTAGATGGCCAACAAATAGTCAAAGGTCCATTTCCTGAAAACTTTTTTGATGAGGAAGATAATGAAGAGAATTAAAAACAACAAATAATTTGTTTTCATGTTGAGGAAACGTAGGTATTTTTAAGAAAACATGAGCATGAAAAGTTTGTTTAATGTTCGGGAGAAAGGGATAGTAATCAACTGATAATTGATTCAAAAATATATCAGTGTGGGTATAATAATGTTGTATCTGATTTTCGGAGACAATATAACATGTAAGGAAAAAATGTGGTTGTTGATAAGATTCCTTCAGGGAAGACTCCAATTGAGCATAAATAGACTGAGCCCAAGAAAGCTGAGGAACCTAAGAAGACAATTAAAGAATGTCACCTCTGAGAAGGGTGATGAAATTAGAAAGGAAGGAAATGTCAAGTATTTGGAGAATGTGTAGTCTTCTTTCATTCGAGAGAATGAGAACAGTAAGGTTACGGTATCTATTACTTTTATTGAATTACATCTATTTATTTGTGAGCACCCACTCACAGGAGGCACCAACCCCCTTTTGTTAACAAGCACCAACTCTCCAAGAGAAACCAACATCTTTAGTATGCAGGCACCAACCTAACCTTGCCACTGTTCTACTATTTCATACAATTTTCAAACTGAAGACAAAGGCTTATAGAAGTAAAATACCAACGAATGGTTGTTTGTAGATTCAACTTCTACACTTTGCCTTCTATGATCACTTGTAGCAAATATCCTCTTGCTTCTCACATCAACACCTCCTCTCAACTCTGCATTCACTGTTAACGGCTCTTCACTTACTACTCTTCAACACTACCTTTGTAATTTTCCATACAACCCTCTCATGACTCTTGCTTCTCTATTAGACAGAGTCCTCCTAGGTCCGTCAACCTCTCCATCTCTATGCGCTTTTCTCATAGCACAAACCACTCAAGCAATTGCTCAAATCCCCCATCTTTGCTGTTGTCGGTGATGGTTTTTGTTCCATTGAGGCACTGCGCATGGTAGTCTTTCCTTTCTACCCTTTAGCTATCCAAATGTACTGAGGCATGGATATCCCTATCTCTCTTGTGCCTTCTGGTGGTTTCTTGTCATAGTTCCCAAAATAGAGATGGCACTTTGAATTCTCCATAGTGTGAGTATGTAGAGCTCCTATGCTAAGAAATTAATTCTTAGGTGACCTACACACTTCTCATAGAGTCCCAATCTCATTTATTGCTCCATATATCTTTGACAGATCATAGAGGTGGCCACTCTATTCTCATTTAATATAACGATTTGTACACATGAACTGTTCGATCACTTATTTCATTCTTTCGAATTCATATCTGCTAAGAATGTTGTCGTTGATTTATTATTACAAAGTCTTCTACAGGTTTATCACCTTTCAATATACCAACTCCTCTATTCTTACTTTCAATTCATAGCAGCTGACCCATATTCCTTTAACTCTATATATTGCCTTATTGAATAAATTCCACATCATTGCAATGCTTTGATACTCCTTATTTATGATACCTTTAGCTCCTATGACATAGAGCTCCTTGAGAATTTATCCTCCATGGGATCGAGTGTTGTGACCTACTGCTTAGCATTAAGGTTCTAGGCCTTTAAACTCCTGTCAGTGGACATTCTTCCTTTGTTAACTTCTTTGTGTGATTGGTTATTTGAACTCTCATGACCAAGTTACAGCCCAATATTGGAAGCCCCCTTTATAGGATCTTTTCCAAACTCCAACTCTTCTGGAGTTTTTATGTCTTCATCCTCTGAAATGTTGACCTCTAATAGGACACCATCACTCCATGTGCCAACTCCTTAGAGCTGACATGTGTCACTCTGTTATGGACCATTAGACTACCTAATAAGGTTGAATATTCCTGCCACATGTCCTATCATACTGCCACATCATGATGGCGTCAGATGCCACTATAGCATATCTTAAACAATCTCATGCTATCATGTGTCCTACTAAAGGAGAGAGACGAGGGCCTGTCAACATTTTGTTTTGCAAGGAATTCCTTCATTAATATTTATTGGCATTGCTCAACACTTTTTAGTATTATCATCACTTTATCGATATCACAACTTTTAAAGGTTCCTCACTTTAATCAATTATGATGCTCTGATAACTGATATGTCAATGTTTCGATGTGTTGATGCTTTGATGTGTTTATGCTCCAATTTTTAAATCTTGGGGATTCTAATATCCTCCAACGTCGAATATAGCCTCATTTGATGTACCAAACCTCCAATATGATGAATTCGCGTTCTGCAGATGTGCCGATAAACCTACCTCTCATATTCTGATGGGTCAATGTGCTGCACCTTTGATATAATGATATCACGATGTAAAGATGAGCTGATACATAGACCTATGATATTCTGATGCACTGATATGCTAATTTTGGGGTTCCGATGTCTTGATATTTCTTCCTTCCTAAGGCTTCACAACCCTGAACTTCAATAGACTATATATTTTGATCGAGGCCAAATCCATTTCTAAACTTCGACATATCACTGGAAATATTTTTGAGAGGAAATTGTTTGATGTAGGATTTGAGCCCTTCTGCTACTTGGAATATGAATGAAAACTTCTCTTCTCATTAACTCTTTGGAAACCTAAAATCGCACCCAACATGAAGATCTTCTACATGAAGCCTGCAACTACCATGGACTTCCATCTGGTTCATCACTATAATCATCATTTTATGGATTTTCCAATAAACCTGCTACTATGATGACTCTCTACTTAAAGGTTGCAACTATTATAGGAATCCTTTTGAGCCATGCATTTGTTGCAACACACATTCTTTCTAGTCTGGTTAACATCACTCCCAACATTCATGCACAATACTAGCACAACAACCATCAATTGTCCAACAATCTATTGAAGAAAGTGTAACTAGGTTCACAATTTACAAATGTAATTGTCATCTTTGTACTTGTTAAGAAAAAGAAATATTATTTTTGTGAATTATATGAATGATTTTCTTGCTCATTTCATAGGTCTAGGAAAGTCAAAGAGTCAATGTCATGCTCTTCTTAAGCTTATATGTAATGTAAATGAGTCAACCTAGTGTATATATCAAGCCCTCCAAGACAACTACAATCCCCTTGAAGAAGGAAACAAGAAAATGAATTAAAGATAATAGTAATGTCAACCTGAAAACGAATTAACATTCACACTGTCATGTCAGCTTAAATGCATAGGTTGAAAACTATAAATATGCCGCTACGGTCTTTGCAAAAGAACAAGTGCAAAACTAGTATCCCTGTGAAGTTTAACATGGCATTTACAGTACGAGTCTCGTATGCCACACTGAGGTAATTTTGAAGTCTATCCATGAGGAAAATTATGTATTTTATTGATGAGTACCACTCTCTTGGCATGGTAGTTGCAGTCACTATCTCGACATATTCACACTCTCAGCATACTATATTTGTGCAGTTACAATCTCGACTTAATTGTGATGAAGAGGACATTTATGATCCTACATTAGCACTCTTAATCTCGTAGTGACATGCTTTGATATCATACCACAATAAAAAAACATTAAACTGACATATAATCTAGATGAAGTCATGATCTGAGTCTCTATCATGAATTTGTTGAAGACATAGTTATGAAGTATTGATTGTGTAAAAGTTCTCGGTGCATATCTCATGGATACATACATATGAACCTCATTGTTTTGATGGTGATCTCGATGAAAGTGTAGATATGATCTCGGTAAAGGCATAGTGGTGATATCAATGAGTAGTCATGGTGCAAAAATGATGATCTCAACATTGAGAAGAGGATTTGTGTCTTGGTCTTGGAGTGGCTTGATATGTCAAGGGTCATGGTTTTGGTAGTCATAAATTAGAATCTCTATAAGAATAATTTTGTGTGGGTTTTCATCTCCACGAGGCAGAGGTTTTGGCCCTAGAAGAAAGCCAAACATCTTGTGTTCTTTTCCCTTTATTTTCGTAGTAGTTTGATAAAGAAAAAACGCACACTAATAATAAGAAGAATATTAAGCTAAGATAAATTCTAAAAGAAATTCACAAATTGTTATCAAGTCTAGAGGAATCACATTAATCCCACTTTCCCTAGATTCTTCAACATGGTATCAGAGCTAAGGTTCAGAAGTAAAAGGAAGGAAGCAAAGGGACATACAAGGATTAGGTTCAAAGGGCATCAAAGAAAGTTGAAGGGTTTTGCCAAGAATAAAGGATCAAGTATACAACAAGCATTCTAAATTAGTAAAGAACCATTTCTCCACAGTCATCATCAAAAAGGTCATCAAGAAACTTACCAATATGACTAAAAATTAAGATAACTCAAAGTCAAATATTATCATCTTGAAGAAGGTCAAAAATCTGAGAAGCAGTCCTAATTTTCACTACAACAAAAGGAAAACATAGTACCCTTCACAGTCTTGGTGCTACCGTCAAAATTTGGTTGTCATCACAACCCATGTCATAGCACAACAATATTAATGACTTAAGCAATTTTTATGATTGGTATTGAGAAATTCTATAAGGCCAAAAATATCTTTGCTCATGCTAAGTCAACTTAAGCAAGGTTCTACTCTAGGAAGGAGAATCGCAACAAGGTTACAAAGATATATAGTGAAAACATATATTACAATAATATCAGTTCAAAAGGAGAACACAATGGAACATCTAAAGTGGACATCATGAAAGTTTTCTCAAAATTATTTATTTCGATTCCATACCCTCATAATCAAGGAATAAAATAATCTCAACATATCATAAAAGGAAGAAATGCTTGCTGTTGAACAATGTAGTGAAGTCTCAAGGAAGGTTCTGAAACTCTCGTGTACTAGGAAGCTCAAGCAAGAAATATCATTGAAGGAGATCATTCAAGAAAGCATCAAGGTGAAGGTTTCATCTTCACATGACAAGTAAGTACCTTTTCATTCTATATTCAACTTTGGTTAAATGACTTCACGATTGCAAGAACATCTACAAATTGGATTGGCTATCAAGATTCCTTGCATGAAGAAGGAGAATAGGCCTAGTCCTCTAAGTAACTGAAGTCATCAAAAATTTCTCCTTTGAATTTATGAAAATGGATATTTATGAAATATTCCCTCACATAGCAAAATTGGAGACAACAAAGCGATGTAGATGATAAAGCCATTCTCTTAAGGTGCAATAAACAAGGTAAAATGAAATCTGACCTACATGAAAGTAAAAATGCATCAAAGGATGTAGGAATTCTTCACAAGGTCTTATGTGTAAGATCTAGGAATGAAGACAACCATCATTGATGTACTGGAAAGGTAAGAGATATCCATGAAAAATAAGTTTACCTCATTCAACAATTTGTATTCTCTGTGCAAGATAAAGAAGGACAATTTGATGGAAAAAATGTTGAAGGTTAAAAGAACTCAGCCATGTATACAAAAGGAAGGTAAGGTTGGACCTCAAGAAAGACAAAATACATATAGCTAAGATTCAATGCTATAGAAATATTTTGGAAGCTCATATCATTGAAAAATGGAGGACACTAAAGAAAAGGGCCAATGAAAGAGGGAGTAGAAAATCTCTCCTATCAGTAAGATAGTATCCCTCACAAAAAGGTCCTGTCATAAGCTCCTATATAGTGTGATTATGATAATAAGATGCATCATGGCATCATGGAAGCATTATGAATAATAGCTCGTGACATCACCATGGGAATCATCAAGGACAGAATCCATGGTAGTCAAAGTTGAAGGATGTATCTCTTGGGAACCTCATTGGACATTGCAGGAAAGGAAGAAGTCATACAAGATAAGGCTCACCATACATCAAGAATGAAACATTTTCCAAATGATGATATGCAAGATCCTCAAAGTTCTCTCATGGAATCCTCATCAGAGGGTTCACTAATATAGAGAAGAAGCAAGTGTTTCATCAGGAACTCCAAATTATGGAATTCATTAGATGATGGTATGATAACATGAGAAATGAAGCAGATTAAGGGATTGAAGATATTTCAATCAAGGAAGTTGTTAGAATCATCCTAGCTAACCTAAACGTAAAATGAGGTATGTATGCTTGTGTTTAATATTATAATGTCATGTTGTATGGTTGCAGGTAACATGGATCATTACTTCTCTATTTAGAAGAGTGATCAAGCGAAAAATGATCTCCTCCTCTGAAAGTATGTAGGAAGGAATAAAGTCACACTATGATGAAATCAACATAATATGTCCTCATATGAAGTATGAGGTGGTTTGCTATAGTTAAGAAAATATGTTTGAAATCTCTTGGAATGGAATGAGTGAGGAAGGAAGAGGTCGTGACATATGCAACCATGATGAAGGCAATCAACATCCAATAGACCAATAATATTGGACTAAGAAATCTCCTGGAAGGATATGAAGGCTCTGATGAATGTCTGAGAGGAATGGAGACCCTTGACAATGGATATCTTTGGGAGATGTCTCAACATGAATGTAGGATGCTGATACCTACAGGAAGATGTCATGATGAAGAGACATCTGGTAAGGTATTATTGGATTTAATGTTATGTTTTTATTTCTTCAATAATATCTACATGAATGCATGCAGGGCTACTCGAGCAAGAGTTGTAAATACAAGTATACCTGGAATCCATTTGGTCGATGAAAATTCCTAAAAGAATCATGATGGGAAAGAAGTAGCTATATGACGAAGGTTCCAAATATGTATCAAGAAGGCTACTTTCTATAAAGAAAGGAATGAAATGACGAGCCAAGAAGGACAATGATCGATGGTTGATGCCCTACAAGAAAGAAACTCAACTAAATTTCATGACATTAAGGAGAGAATTTGATCAGGTAGCTGAAGGACCCACAAATAAAATTTGTTTATATATAGAAGAATCCCTAGCTAAGAGGGAGCTCTGACAGGTCCCTGAGGAAGAGGGAGTTTGAATTAAGATCACCCATGATTACAAAGGAGCGAAAATTATGTTTTTCCATGTCATGTGTCATGCACTAGACGAAGACTAATATCCGTAAGTTTAGATGAAGGCCATGAATGGAAATGTAGACACATGACAGACACAACATTCTTGTATTCACTTGGGAAGAAATAATGGGAGGATCGGGTAATCATCTGTCATCTGACACTCTTTGAGAATGTGTAGGGCATCCAAGATAAGAGTAGGCAAGAGTATTGATGTTCTTTGAGGGCTAGGAACCAAATATAAGAATAGAACTAGAAGGTCATACTCAGTGAACACCCGAGTGTGTATGTAGCTTGAGAGGCAATGATGAAGGTGTCTATAAATCATTTGTCTTGCCAACATTGTAGCTCATGTTCTTGTGGAGAGATGGAGTTGTTAGTCAAGGCCTTGCACTGTGGCAATGTTGATTGATATGATACTATACAGATGGGATTACCAATCTCATTCTTCTTATGATAAATTATTCAAGTTGAGAATGACCAAGTACCATTATAAATACCTCCCTAGTTAAGAGGGAGTGTTCAAGAAACTTTAACAAGATTCGAAATTTACAAATGTAATTTTGATCTTTGTATTTTCCAAGAAAAATCAATATTATTTTTGTGGATTATAAGAATGAGTTTCTTTCTCATTTCATAGGTCTAAGAAAGTCAAAGAGTCAATTTCATGCTCTTCTTGAGCTTATATGTAATGTAAATGAGTCAACCTAGTGTTTAGATCAAGCCCTCCAAGACGAGCACAATCCCCTTAAACAAGGAAACAACAAAAATGAATTAAAAAGAATAGTCATGTTCGCCTGCGAAGGAATTAGCATTCACATTGTCATGTTAGCTCAAATGTATAGGCTCACCACTATGTATATGCAACTAGGGTCTTTGCAAAAGAACAGGTGAAAAACACGTATCCCTCTAAAGTTTCAGATGGCAGTTACATTAAGGGTCTCATATGCCACAGTGAGGTAATTTTGAAGTCTATCCATGATGCAACTTGTGTATTTTTCAAATGAGTAACACTGTCTCGGCATCCTAGTTGTATTCACTGTCTCATCATAAGTACACTCTCAACATACTATCTCGTTACAATTACGGTCTCGACTTAATTGTGATGAGGAGGACTTCGATGATCCTAGAATATCCCTCTCAATCTCCCAGTGACATGCTTTGGTATGAACCCACAGTAACACGCATTAACTTGACATATAATATGGATGTAATCATGATGTTACTATGTATCATGAATATGTTGAATACATAGTTTTAAAGTCTTGATATGTAACATTTCTCAGTGCAACCCTCATAGATACATACATATGAACCTTGTTTTTATGGTGGTGATCTCAATGAAGGTGCAGAGATGATCTCTGTAAAGGCACAATGGTGATCTCAAGGAGAAATCATGGTGTAGCAATGATGATGTTGGTAAAGTAGTAATTATGATGATGATATTAGCAGTAACAAGAGGATTGGTTTCTTGGTCTTGGACTGGCTTGATAGGTCAAGGGTCATGGTCTTCGTAGTCGTCAATTAGAATCTATATAAGAATATTTTTGTGCTGGTTTTCCTCTCTAAGAGGGAGAGGCTTTGGCCCTAGCAAAAATCCAAACATCTTGTGTTCTGTCTCTTTGTTTTGATATTAGTTTGATGAAGAAAACACACACACTAAGAATAAGAAGAAGATCAAGCTAAGATAAATTGCAAAAGCACTTCACAAACTATTATCAATTCTAGAAGAATCACATTAATCCCACTTGTCCTAGATTTTTCAACACAAACTTCCCCTATGGCATTGATGGAAACACCATAAGCTCCCCCTCAGTCTAGGAATTGTCTACTGTGATGCCCTACTCTAATGCCAATCTTCTCCCCCTTTTATATCGGTGACAAAGAATACTTCATGAGCACTCCTCCTATACCATTGCAGCCTACTCTTGCATGAGTTCCACATGCTGACTAGCTAGTACCACCTATCAAAATGAAGTCATTTGGAGGGAGGAGTCACAAATCTGATATGTTACCTGGGATATTCAAATGGTTCTCTTGTGAGTAGCTTGGTAAAGATATCTTCTAGTTTCTCTTTAGTGGCCACATACTCAATTATGACAGTGTTGGTTGCAACCTATTCCCTCAAGAAATAGAACTAGATAGGAATGTACTTAATATTTTAATGCATGACTAGATTTTTGGAGGTGCTAATAGCACTAGTGTTATTACACATTATTGGAATGGCATCCATCAACTCCACATGTATACCCTTCAAGGTTAGATTCATCCATAGAATATGTGTACCATAGGTAACAACAATAATATACTATGCTTCAATAGTTGATAGACAAATCGAGGCATGTTTCTTATTGACCCATGACATGAGGCAATTTACGAGGAAGAAAGTTTCACCAGAAGTAATATTCCTATCATCAAGACTTCCATCCCAATATACATTAGTGTAGTCCTTTGATTTTAAATCCTCTCTCTTAGCATACCATAGTCCATATTATGTTGTACCTTGAAGATATTTGAAAATTTGTTTGATGAAAACAACATGACTCTCTCGTGGAAGTGCCCGAAATATGGCCACAATTCACAGTGTTTGCATGTTATCTTCCCTTGAAGCTGCAAGACAAAATAAGCTTCATATCATTATCTTGTATTAAATATGATATACTGACAGTGTTTCATCTTCTTTGGATAACTTGCATCTTGTAGTCACGGGCATGCTCACTCGTTTGCAATATTCCATTCCAAATTTTGTTCAGGGTTTCCTTGAGATATTGTGATTGGGATATAAATACCCTCATGGAGACTAAGTAATTTTTAGACCTAGAAATAAGGACATTTATCCAATCATGGACATTCAAAAATTTGTTTCCATAGATGTTTCAAATTGATGCCCCAACTATTCCATATTGTTGCCAAGTATTATATCATCCACATAGATAACTACTATCAGTAGATGGGCACCTTCAGATTTTACACAAAGTTTATTATCAATTGTTCCTTTCTTAAACCCTTGCTGCTAAAGGTACTTATCTATCCTTTCTTACGAAGCTCTAGGGGCATGTTTTAATCAATACAATGCCTTATTTAGTTTGCACATGAGCCCTTCGCTGGAGGTGAGTAGAAATCCTTTTGGCTGCTCAATGTAAACTTCTTGATCTAAATCTCCATTGAGAAAGGAATACCTCACATCAATCTTATATACCTTAATATACTTATCGATGGCAAGAGAAACAAATATTCGTATAGCTTCAAATCGAGCTATTGGGGCTTCTTCAAAATCTACCCCTTTTTTTTGGGCATACCCTTTGTAGACGAATCAAGCATTTTTCCTTATTACTTGACCCTATTCATGAAGTTGGTTCTTGAAAACCCATTTGGTTCCAATAACATTTTTATCTCTTAGCCTTGGAACATAATCCCATGTATCATTATTTTCAATCTTGTCAAATTCTTCATACATAACATTCACCCAGAACTTTCCTTCACTTGCTTGACAAAGGTTATTGGGTTCTATCTATGATAATAGAGTCAAATTCACATAACTTGTACAACCAACAAGTTTCCTTCTAGTTTGGATGCCATGTCTTTGATTTCCAAGAATCTGACTCTCATGATGTTCCTTCCTTACATACCTAGAGGGTGTCATTGTCTTTGAAGTCATGCTTGGATCCTCGTCTTCACAGTCTGAATCTATTTCATTCAGATAAACGAACCTCAAATCTAAGTTTTCTTCATCATTTGAGTTCATATTACTTTTATATTCGGGTTTTGAAACTACTTCATCTACTATCAAGTTGATGCAATCCTCAATCTTCTTTGTCCTCTTGTGATGCAACAGCATGAGGCATGAAGGAAAAAGACATCGAATTTATTCCAAAAATCCAAAAAAAGTTTACAAGCAAAGGAGGGGTCCTTTAGTTGTCAATTTACAAAGCTTTCTCGTTAGGATTTGAACTGAAATCTAGGATTTATATTATCATGTAATAAATTCAAGTAGTTAGTTGTAGTGGAGATTCTCGAGGAGAATATCTTGCATATTAGATAGGATTAGTTAGTTCGATCCTTTGATTTAGGATGTAGTTGTTAATGAAATAGTACTTATGTAAGTTCCAAATCATTGGAAGTGGATTTTGACTGGATCATCTTATTTTGGCTATATATGATTAAGTTGTAGAAAACATAACGATGTGTATTTTTGTGTGAAATTGGTCAATCCCGAAGGTGTCACGTCCCTCCCCAATGTTTCTATGTATCTTTGAATTTCCAGTTTCGCTTAAAACCCATAATTTCATTATTCTATGTGATTGCATTTAGTTTGATTTTGTTGTGTATTAGCGTCTGTGGGGTTAGAAGTGCATGGATTCTTGATCTAGAACTGAAGTCTCGCACTCATTATTAACCGTTAATTTTTTTCAACGGTTTATGGCATAGTCAACAATGGGGGTTAGCCCTGTTATTAAACTTTGTGTTAATCAAAGTCCTACGAGCCGTTGATTATGAAATCCTCTGTCATCAGGTGTTAATCTCAAGTTTGAACCTAAACCATTATAAACCGGGGTTTACAATTATATTGGCTTCGTGAGGTGGTATTGTCGCATAGCTTTCCATGGCGTATCACTGTGACCATTGGATCACTTTTGATGTTGACCGTTGGATCGTTAGGTAGTATCACATAACAAGGTTCAAGAGTGAATGGCCTAGCCGGTGGATTTGCGAAATGCGACATGCAATATGAAGTGTGTCGATAAATATCGCATCACAACATTAATAAATAAAGAAACCCTGCCCAGTGAGCTTGTGATTGCAATATGTGATGTTAGAGGGTTTTTAAGAAATTTGGCGATTGTGGCTAAATTAGTAGTTCAACTAATTTAGTAGAGTATCTAGCTCTGGAGTTAAATGACTGAGATTCCAAGGGAAACCCAAGAAGATATTCCACCTGAACTAGAAGAAGTTATTTGCGGAATTGAACATTTGTCTCTTACGCCTGCACCCCAACAACCATTTGTGGTATTAGAGCAGCCTACTGAAATTGAATAGCGCCTAAAGGATTAGAGAAAGAAATCCACCATGGAATTCAGAGTTGGAAGAGGATGTGGTAGAAGAGGAAGACCTATTACAAATGTTGAAGTGATGGAGGCTATACAACAGATGGAAGCTAGATTAGAAGCAATGGAAACATGGAGAGATGCAGATGTTGGAGATGTTAGTGAACCTAAAGCTAAAGCTACATAAGGGGAGGAACCTGTAGAAGTTACTCCTCAGATGAGGTTATTTAAGTCAGTGTTGAAATCCACATCTAGACCTAGAATTGAGGTTTCAATTTATGTAGGAGGATTAAATCTTGAGGAATTGATAGATTGGATAAATGACATGGAGAAATTATTCGATTATGAAGAAATAGAGGATGAAAAGAAGGTGAAGTTTGCTGTCACAAAGTTGAAAGGACATGCATCACTTTGGTGGGATGGAGTGTAGGCAGAAAGAACAAGACTTGGCAAACAACCAATTAAGAATTGGAACAGGATGGTGGCAAAACCGAAAGGTAAGTTTCTGCTAAGTGACTATCAACAAATGTTATTTAGACAAATGCAGAATGTTAGAAAAAGATATATGACAGTAAAGAAATATACAGAGGAATTCTATAAGGTGAGCATAAGAGTTGAACAAATCCAAGACACACATGACAAGGTTTCCAGATATGTGAATGGTCTTAGAATGGACATTCAACATGAGATAAGTATAATGTCTCCTAAAACAGTAGAAGAAGCTTATCAGGTGGTACTGAAGGCTGCAGAAAAATTCGTGAGGAACTAGTCTGCTAGAAATAGAGGTACTTTCCGAGGAATGGGAAGGCAAGGTGGTAGAGGAAGATCTACAACACCTAGAGATGGAGGTAGTAGTAGCTAAAGTCAGCATGCACCCATAGGAGGTGATGCAAGTGGTAGAGTGATTTTTTCCAGAGGAAGAGGAAGAGAAGTTTGGTGTTACACATTTAACAAGCTGGGACACAGAGCCTATGAGTGCCTAGAAAATGTAGGAACACCTCAGAGAAATGCAACTGTTGCTCAGGTTGAAGAGGAAACAACAACAACGACAGAAGAAGAAAATGTACTAGAGAGAGGAGAATCCTAGTAGTTAACAAAGTATTGCTAAACCCAACAAAGGAAGTTTTTGAACAAGCACAAAGGATGGCTTTGTTCAGGACTATGTGCAAGATTCAAGGAAAATGCTGTTAAATGATAGTTGATAGTGGCAGCACCAATAATTTGGTCTCTACAGAAGTGGTGGAGAAGTTGAAATTGAAGACAAAGAAACATCCAACACCTCACAAGGTGTCATGGCTACAAAAGCGGCATCAATTGTTAGTAAATGAACAATGTGAAGTGGAGTTGCAGTTGGGCATGTATAATGATAAAATTTTGTGTGATGTGATGCCTATGGATGTATGCCACATATTTCTTGGAAGACCTTGGCAGTATGATAGAGGAGCTATGCATGGTGGGAAAAGAAACACATAAAAATTCGGTAAAGATGGTGTTTGTCATACGTTAATGCCTATGGAAGAAGACGATGCATCAAGAAAGTCTGATCTAAAGACTCTATTGCTAAGTGGAAAAGAATACTTGCAGAAGATTGAAGATTGAGAGAAGATTGAATTTTGCATTGATCTGCAAGCCTAAGGTAATAACTACTTCCATTAAAGTTTCTGATTTACCAATTGAAATACAAGAGATGCTAGATAGTTATTGTTATATCATTATAGATGACTTGCCTAATGAGTTACCAACCATTAGAAAAATCAGCCATCACATAGATTTCATTCCAAGAGCAAATATACCTAATAAACTAGTTTACAGGATGACAACCATAGAGACTGGAGAGATCAGGAAACAAGTTCAGGAACTGTTAGACAAGGGACTGATTAGAGAGAGTTTGAGTCGTTGCATAGTCCGAACAATGTTGAGCCCAAAGAAGGATGGAGGTTGGAGAATGTGCAATGACTCACGAGAAATCAATAATATAACAATGAGGTAGAGATTTCCTTTACCTAGAATCGAAGATCTGATGGATTGTTTGAGTGGAGCTAGATATTTTACAAATTTAGATTTGAAAAGTGGTTATGAGTAAATAAGGATTAGAGAAGGGGATGAATGGAAAACCGCTTTTAAGACAAATGAAGGATTGTATCAAAGGTTGGTAATGCCTTTCAGATTGTCAAATGCACATAGTACATTCATGAGGTTTATGAATGAAGTTTTGAAGAAATTTGTTGGTAAATTTGTAATAGTATATCTGGACGATATATTAGTTTACAACAGATCTAAGGAGGAACATATGAGAAATCTGAGTTATGCCTTACAAAGGTTGCAACAAGAAAAATTACTACTAAATTTAAAGAATTGTTGATTCATGAAGGAAGAATTGGTGTATTTGGGTTTTGTTGTTTCTGCTAATGGATTCAAGATGGATGTAGAGAAGATCAAGGCAATCATAGAGTGGCCTTCACCAAAAAGTGTTTTTGAGGTAAGAAGTTTTCATGCTCATGCTTATTTTTATAGAAAATTCATGAGGAAATTTATTAAGATCAATGCTTCTATTATCGACACTATAAATAAATACAAACAACTATTTAAATGGACTATTGAAGTAGAAAGGAACTTTCAGCTGTTGAAAAGGAAGATCACTAAAAAACCTATTTTAATTTTGCCTAATTTTAATAAACGTTTCCAAGTGAAATGTGATGCCAATGGAGAAGCCATTGGAGGCGTTTTAAGTCAACAGGATAGACCTGTAGCTTATTTCACTAAGAAACTGAATGAATCAAAGAAGAAATATTCCTCTTATGATAAGGAATTTTATGCAGTTGTGCAGCCATTGAAGAAGTGGAGACATTACTTGATTTCTAAAGAATTTATACTTTATTCATAAAACCATGGTTTGAAGTACATTATGAAACAACCAAAGCTTAATCCAAAACATGCCAAATGGATAGAGTATCTTCATGGTTTTAATTTTGTCTTGAGGCATATAAATGGCCAATCAAATAATGTCGTAGATGCCTTAATTAGAAGGAACATACTACTTCAAGAAAGTCAAATTCAAGTGATGGGTTTTTATTTTCTTAAGGACCTGTATGAAAATACTTATATTTTAAAGAGGCATTTGAAGCTTGTAAAAATCCTATTTTGTTAGACAGAAGTAAGTGGCCTGATTATTTTTTGCAAGATGGGTTATTGTTTAAGAGTAATCAGCTATGCATACCACATTGTTCTATGAGGGAGAATTTAATCAAGGAGAAACATAGTGGTGGACTTGCAGGAAATTTTGGTGTAGACAAGACTGATGAACAATTGAACAGGTTTTATTTCTGGCCGAAGATGACGACTGAAGTGGAGAAGTATGTGAAAAATTATAAAGTCTGTCAGTATACAAAAGGAAGAGGCCAAAACACATGGTTGTATGTTCCATTACCTATTCCAGATAGAACTTGTGATATGGTAAGCATGGATTTTGTTTTGGCCTTACCAAAGACTTAAAGAGGAAATGATTAAATTTATGTTGTGGTTGAGATATTTTTAAAAATGCCACATTTTATTCCATTTTATAAAACCAGTGATGTTACTCACATTGCTAATATTTTTTTCAAAGAGATTGTAAGATTGCATGGGTTACCTAAAAGTATTGTTTCAGACAGAGACTTCAAATTCGTTGGACATTTCTAGAGGACATTATGGAAGAAGCTTGGAACAAAATTGAGTTTCAGTTCTGCTTATCATCCTCAGAAAAATGGAAAGTCTAAAGTTGCAAACAAAAGCTTGGGTAATCTTCTGAGAAGCCTTACAGGTGAACATCCAAAGTAATGGGATCAAGTATTGGCACAGGCTGAGTATGCATATAATGACTCTCCTAATAGCAGTACAGGGTAGAGTCCATTCCATATAGTTTATGGAATGCACCCAAGAGGAGTGTCTGAATTAAAAAAGTTGGGAAAAGCTAATACGAGAAGTTCTAAAGGGGAAGATTTTGCTTCAGAGATGCAAGCAATACATGAACAGGTAAAACAACAGCTACAAAACAACAACATAATGTACAAGAACAGAGCAAACTTGAGAAGGAGAGAAGTTAACTTTGAAGTTGGAGATTTCATTTTAGAACATCTGAGGAAGGAAAGCTTACCAAAAAGAGAGTATAACAAGTTAAAATTCAAGAAAATTGGACCATGTAGAGTATTGAGGAAATTTCCTACAAATGCATATGAAATCAAATTACCCTGTGATATTGGAATATGTCCAATTTTTAATGTTACTAATTTGTATAGGTATGAAGGTGAGGATGCAGATGACATGGAAGAAGACCAAGAAAAACAAGAAATTGATTTGGTAAAACAGATACCTAGAACAAAGGAATTGCAACCAGAGAAGATTTCAGACAAGAAATTGTTGAAGAGGACAAGGGGATAGGAGTATTTTCAGTGTTTGGTCAAATGGAAAGATCAAAAAATTGTTGATGCTACCTGGGTAATAGATGACATGCTACAGAAATTCGACAGTTTTGTAGAAGAGCTCATGGACATGAGCCCATGAATAATTTTGTCATCAAGAGTCTAATGCAGGAGCATGAGGCTTGTAGAAAAAATACTTCGAACTTATTCCAAAAATCAAAAATAAGTTTACAAGCAAAGGATTGGGGTCCTTTAGATGTCAACTTACAAAGCTTTATAGTTAGGATTTGAACTAAAATCTAGGATTTAGATTATCATGTAATAAACTCAAGTAGTTAGCTATAGTGGAGATTCTCGAGCAGAATATCTTGGAGATTAGATAGGACTAGTTAGTTTGATCCTTCGATTTAGGATCTAGTTGTTAATGAACTAGTACTTATGTAAGTTCCAAATCATTGGAATGGTATTTTGACTGATTCAACTATATATGATTCGACTATATATTTTGGCTATATATGATTAAGTTTAAGAAAACATGACTTTGTGTATTTTTGTGTGAAATTGGTCAATCCCAAAGGTGTCGCGTCCCTCTGCAGTGTCTCTGTGTATCTTTGAATTTCTAGTTTCGCTTAAAACCCAGAATTTCATTGTTCTGTGTGATTGAATTCAGTTTGAATTTGCCGTGTATTAGCGTCTGCTAGGTTAGAAGTGCATCGATTCTTGATCTAGGATTGAAGTCCCGCACTCATTATTAAATATTGATTTCATTTTCAATGCCTTGTGGCATAGTCAAAAGTGAGGGTTCTCTTAGTTATTAAACATTGTGTTGATCGAAGTTCCGTGAGCCGTTGATTCTGAAAACCTCTGTCATCGAGCATTAATCACAAGTCTAGACCTGAACCATTATAAGTTGGGGTTTAGCATTATATCAACTCCATGACGTGGCATCATCACATAGCTTTCCATGCAATATCACAGCGACCATCACATCACTGTTGATGTTGACCATTGGATCGTTCAGTAATATCGCATCACAAGGTTCAAGAGTGAATGACCTGGCTAGCCGAGCTGCGAAATGCGACATGCGATATGAAGCATGTCGATAAATATTGCATCGCAAGATTAATAAATAAAGGAACCCTGCCCAGTGAGCTTGTGACTAAGATATGTAATGTTAGAGGGTTTGTAATACATTTGGAGATTGTGGATAAATTAGTGGTTCAACTAATTTAGTAGATTACCTAGCTCTAGAGGTAAATGACTGTTATTCCAAGGGAAATCTAAGAAGTTATTTTGCCTAAACTAGAAGAGGTTGTTTCTGGAATTGAACATTTGTCTCTTATGCTTGCACCCCGACCACCATCTTGTTGTAACACTTATATCCTTAGCTTCAAATAGAGTACCTGAGCAATATCCTTTCATCAACACATTAATCAAACTTCCTAGGATTGATTTCATTTCTTTTAATGAAGCACTTTATTCCAAACACCTTAAGATTTCTAAGTGATGTAGGAATTCCCTTCCATAACTCATAGGTGGTTTTATCATTATTAGGCGTGAGTTGGGTTTTGTTTGACGGATATACTACTGCCTCAACTACTTCTACCCAAAAGTTGTGAGACACTCCTACTTCATCTAACATTACTCTAGCCATTTCCTGGATTGTTCTATTATTCCTCTGTATTAATCCATTTTTCTAAAGAGTTCTAGCCATTGATTACTGCCTCCTGAAGTCATGCTCTTCACATAATTCCTCAAATTATATTGAGGTGCACTCTCCTGCTCTCTTTGATCTTAAGAATTTTATCTTTAAGTCCTTCTCAATTTCTAGTTGAGCTTTAAACTTTTTCAAATGCTTGAATGCTTCTGATTTTTGTTTTAAGAGGACAATCCAAGTGGCCCTAGTTAAATCATCAATGAGAAACATGACATACCTCTCTCCTTTTGAGGTTCTTTCTCTAGTTGGGCCACAAGTGTCTGTGCGAATGGGCTCTAGAGGTCTGGATGAGGAGAAATGTTTTGATTTTAAATGAGTCCTAGTCTTCTTTCCAAAATGGCATGATTTTCAAATTATGTTATTAGGCTTTGATAGTCTTGGTAATCCTCTCACTGCTCCCATCTTGCTTACTTTTATAAAACTGTCAAAATTCATATGTTCAAGCCTCTTGTGCCACAACCTTTCTTCACTTGTTTTACATAAACAATAATTAACCCTAGAATCAACAAACACATATACATTATTGTGGGTTCTGATTGCTTTTTCCACTAGTTTTCCACTTTTTATGTTTAATATATCACATTGTTTAGATCGAAAAGTTACATCATAGCCATTCTCACAGATCTAGCTAACAGTGAGAAGATTTTGCTTGAGACACTCTACATAGAACACATTTTTTTCTTCTAGTTTTTGATCAAGACTAACTACACCTTTCCCCTTGATTCTTGTTGGAGCATTGTTTCCAAAAGTGACATTGCTTCCCCTATCCTTTTCCTTAAGTGACATAAATTTTATTTTGTTCCCAGTCATATGTTTGGAACAACCACTATCCACATATCATTTTTCTTCTTGATTATGACGTGAGAAGGTGAGACCACACTAATTTTTATTTTGGTCTTTTAATTCCATCTTCCTATATCCGTTTGTATAATTGTCTCTCTAAAATTTTAGGACTTAGAAAGGTATTCAAACTTGCATCTACACTCACTGGCTTTTTTCCCAAAATTATTACATTTGAAGCATTCTAATTCACTTAGTAAGGGAGAGAAGACATTCTAATTTCTGAGAGAAAAATTTTGAGACTTAGGAATATGATGCATATTATATCTAAGATTTTCATCTCTTTCAACTTTGGTCCTCATAAAATCAATAGATTTATGTCCAAATATATGACACTTATAACAATGGCCATAGAACAAATAGGTATGGCTTTTATTTAAATCATTATGAGATTATGTAGGAGAAGACCTTGATCATCTGAATGGTTGGTTCATCCTCCATTGAAGATATCCTCTTTTCCCTTCTCCTCTTTTGTATTCATTAATTCTTTCAAGAATATTCTTCGCATTTCTTTGTGATTCTTCAAATCCTATGGACCTCAAGTTTGTTTTCCCCACAAAAGATTCTTGTGTCTTAGGTGAGCCCATATCGGTTTTGATTCTTGAGGGCCTTTCACTATTTAGGATTTGATCTAGTTTCCTTGTCCCTTCAACAAATTTTTCATTTAAGCCTTTCTCGATCATTTTTTTCTCAAGATCAGTTCTTAGAGAGACAACCTCGACTTCAAGACTTTGATAGTTCTCTTCCCACTCTTGGATCAGATCTTGAATAACCTCTTCTTTTGATTTAGCCTCCTCCAGTTTAAATTTGAAAGACAGAATATCATCTTTTCATATCAGTGAGATCGTTTCCATTTTTAACTTGAGCAGCTTATGTTTCAACTGCATCGTCTCCTCTTCCAATATATCATAGTTTCCTTGTTTTTCTTCCAATAGAAGCACTAGACTATCTTTTTTCTTGATAACTTCTTCAAGGTTTTCTTTTTGATAGGAAAAATCCTCATTGTTCCTTAGGCTACTTATTCTTCTTCATTTCTTCCTTTAACTCATCAAGGACACTCACGAGTTCCCCTTCAAGGTCAACTACTCCTTCTTCTTCCTCTTTAGAGTCCATAATACCTTGTTTCACAGAGTTTGTTTCGGAGGCCATAAGAAGATACTTATCTCACTCATTCTTTGATGAGTCTTCAGAAACTAACTCAGGTTCTGAGTTATCCTCTTTAGAGTAGAACCCCTTCTTCTTATAGATTGTTTTGTTTTGATGTTTCTGAGACTTGTTTCCAAATTTCAGATCCTCTTGCCTTTCATCCTTTTCTTTATACGGAAATTTGGAAGAGAAATTTTCAACTCTTCCATAGTCAAAATAGTTAAAAGGAAAGTTCCTTTTATATTTTTCTTATCCACGCTTCAATTTTATGGCTAGTTGAGCTAAATACTGATCAAATTGACATTTGGAGCAATCTTGATGATCTTTGTGCTCCTTGCTCTTTCTGGATATTTTGAGCACGGCTTCCTTCGATTCATAATTTTCTATTCCTACTCTCATCTCATAGGTTGTGAGAGTACCATGCAGCTGATCCATCTTAAGATAATTTAAATTAACCATTTCCTCAATAACTAGATTTTGGCATTAAATCTCATGGGTAGAGATCTTAATATTTTCTGAAAAATCATCTCTTCCTTAATTTCTTCACCAGATCCTCTAAGAATATTAGTCACTTCATTAACTCTAAGGACATATTCTGCTATGTTTTCATTCTCAGGGTTTCAAACCGCATTTTGTAAGTCAGAAGTTTGGATTTGTTGACTTTATCATCTCCTTCATGACTCTGGTTAAGTTTTACCCATACTTCCTTAGCAGACATACAATGCATAAATTTTACAAGTCGTAAGCGATTAAGGCCAAAGATAATGGAATTATTTGCTTTATCATTTTTCCAATATAATTTTTTACCATCTGCATCAGCAGAGGAATATCAGGGACATTATAGTTTACTAGTACTGAAGTCCAAACATCTAATCCCAAGGACATAATATACACTTCCATTTCCACTTTCCAAAAGGCATGGTTGGTCCCATCAAATAATTTTATTCTACTTGAGTAAGCCTTTTGAATGCTTTCCTATACATAATTCCTTCTAGATCTACCTTCTAGTGATTAGACTGTTGCTGAAGGAACTTAGCTCCAATATTAAATGTTGAAATAAGGAATTATGGAGAGGGGGGAGGGGTTGAATAAGTAATTAAAAAACTATTTTTATTTTTCTTATTATTCTTACAATCCCTTCTTATATTCTTAACTTATGATAGAATTCATTCACAAGAAAATGAACCAACAATATTTGAGACACACATGTTCAAACGATAATCTCATGACAAACACACATTGGATGCAGTGTTTTTCACATGGAAACAGAGAGCGAAAATCCCACCATTTTTTTGTTTGTTTATGATATAAATTAAGAACCCAACTAATTACATCTATTTTTTTGTGAGAACCCACTGACAAGAGGCAACGAACCCCTTTGGTTAGAAAGAAAAAAATTACCAAGAGGCATCAACCTCTTTAGGATGTAGGCACCAACCTGCCCTTGCCACTGTTCTACTGTTTCATACAATTTCTAAACCAAAAAAAGAGGCATACAATCATATAAATAAAATATCAATAAATGGATGTTTTCATATTCAACTTCTGTACTCTGCCTTATGTGTTCACTTGCAGTAGATCTCCTCTTGCTGCTCACGACAACACTTTCTCTATGGTTTGCCTTCATTGTCAAGAGCTCTTCACTGACTTCTATTCAGTGCTACCTTTGTAATTCTCCACACATCCCTCTCACTACTCTTGTTACTCTATTAGACATAGTCCTTCGAGGTGCTTCATACACTCTGTCTCTATGTGGTTTTCTCACAGCACAAACCACTCACACATTTTCTTAAATCCCCCATTTTCTTCATTGTCAGAGATGGATTTTGTTCCACTAAGAAACTCTACGCAAGGAAGTATTTCATTTCTATCCTTTAGCTACCCAACTATACATAGTCATGGCTCTCCTTGTCCCTCTTGCATCTTCTGGTGGTTTCTTGTCACAGTACCCAAAATAGAGATGGACCTTGTAGTTCTCCATAGTCTAACTATGTAGAGATACTATGTTGAGAAATTAATTCTTATATGACTTACGTACATCTCCGTGAGTCACAATCTCATTTATCTCTCCATATATCTTTGACAGATCACATGGGTGACCACACTGTTCTCATTTAATGCAACCATTCATGAAAGAGAAGTAGTCGATATCTTCTTTCATTCTCTCGAATTCATCTATGCTATGAATTTTGTCCTTGATTTCTTGTTATAGAGTCTTTTTCAGGTTTATTCCCTTCCAATCTACTAGCTCCTCTATTCCCACTTTCAATTTTGCAGTTGCTGACCCATATGCCTTTAACTCTCTATATAGTATTATCAAATAAATTTCACATCGTTGCAACGCTCTGATACTACTTAACTTCAATATCTCTAGCTCCTCTTATGTTGAGCTCCTTGAGCATTTCTCCTCCATGGGACCAAGCGGTGTGACCCGCAGCTTAGCATTAAGGTGCTAAGCCTTCAGGATCTTCTCACGATACTTTCTTCCTTTGTTAACTTCTTTGTGCCCTTGGTTCTTTGAACTCCCGCAACCATCTTCCATCCCAATATCAGAAGCCCACTCTATCAAAACTTTTCCAAACTCCAACTTGACTAGAGTTTTGACATCTTCAATCACCAAAATGTCGACCTCCGATATGGTGTATCACTCCACATGGCTACTCCTTAGGGGTGACACATGTCACACAATTCTGGCCGATTAGACTACCGAGTAAGGTTGAATATGCCGGCCACATGTCTTGTTGTCTTCCACATCATGCTAACGTCAGATTCCACTGTAGCTTATTGAAACCAATCTCATGCTTCCATGTCTCCTTTTAGAAGAGAGATAAGAGGGCCCATCAACCATTGGTTTTGCAATGAAATATTTAGTTATTCTTTATCAACATTCCTCAACTATGTTTAGTAATATCAACACTTTATCGATATCATAACTTTTAAAGGCTGCTCATTTTAAGAAGTTTTGATACCATGATAACAAATATGATAATGTTTCAATGTTTTGATGCTCTGATGTGTTGATGCTCCAATGTGCCAATGTCTAGGGTTTTGATATCCTCCAACCTCTAATACAACTTGCTATAGTGTATCGAATCTCCGATATTTCGATATCATGATGTTCTGATTCACCGATATCTTGATCTTCAATATTTTGATGCACTGATGTACGAAACCTCTGATATTTTGGTATCTTGATGTGTTGATGTGCCAATATACTAACCTTTGATATTTTGATGTGTCGATATGATGACTTCTAGGGTTTTGATATGCCGATATTTCATCATACCTATGGCTTCACAACCTTGAACTTCTACAGACCATATAGTTTGATCGAGGAATCCATTTCTGAACTTCCATATATCATTGGAAATTTTTTCCAAAGAGATTTCCAATAGAGAGGGTCTGATGTATGATTTGATTATTTCTGCTTCTTGGAATATGACTTTAAACTTCTCTTCTCATTGTCTCTTTGAACAACTAAAATCACACCCACAATGATGATCTTCTACATGAAGTGTGCAACTAACATGGACTTCCATCTGGTCCATCATTGTAATCTTCATTTTATGGATTTTCCATTAATTCCGCTGCTATGATGACTCTCTACTTAAATCTTGCATTTATCATAGGAATCCTTATAAGCCAAGTGTTTGATCCAACACACATTCTTGCTAGTTTGGTTGGCATCAGCGCTAACATTGATGCATAATACTAGGACAACCACCATCAATTGTCCAACAAATTCATCAAAGAATGGATAGTAATAAGCAATACTATTTAAATATCCAAGATGATTCACCTACATTCGTATTTGTTCCACATGCTACTGAGATAAATGAATATGTGCCCAATGTTTATGTAAGGTTTAATATCCATGATATGGTTCTGCGTAATAACATGCTTGATTCAGGAGCTTCACAAATTTATATCCCTAATATTGTTATGGATAATCTAGGGCTAGGTATTAGTAGACCCTAAAAGGACTTGTTTTCTATTTATTCTAGAAAAATACAATGTCTAGGTTTAATTAAAGACTAGGTTGTGAATGTGACTCAAATCCTAGCAAAGAGTATAGTAATGAATGTCATAGTAGATGATATACCACAAAGGTTTGGAATGCTACTTTCTCATGCTTGGGAAACTAAAATAGGTGGTACTCTACAGATTGACATGTCATATAACTCCATCCCTACTTTTGGAGAAAAAGGAGACTATATAGGGAGGTTCGAATGAAATATGTGGAAAGCAGTAAGGAATAACCATAAGATCATCCAATTTATGTTGTACACATTGAATTTTGCTCAACAATTTTATTTAATGATTTGGATTTGGAGGAACAAAATCACTAGCAAGTGGAAGAGAAAATTTAGAGAGAAAATGAGCAAGTGGATGACATAGATAAGACATGGAGTATGCGTTTTGATGGGTCTATTTGCAAAGAGATATCAAGAGCTAGTATATGGATCATTTCTCCACATGGAGGCATATGAGTGTATTTTTTAAGTTATATTTTGAGCATTCTAATAATGTCGTTGAATCTGAGGCTTTAGTAATTGATTTGAACGTACTTAGAAAATAAAGAGCTAAAAGAATTCAATTTTTTGGAGACTTAGAGATCATTAAAAATCAAGTTAAATGGTTATATCACACAAAGCATCCAAGGATTAGAGATTAAATCAATTATGTTTGGGATTAATTTAATAATTTCTTTGTTGAGCCAAAAATTTCAATAGTTTCTAGACATGAAATTTGCGTTGTTGATTCACTGGCTAGTAAAATAAGTATGTTCAAAATTCATATTTACCCAAATAAGAAATATCAAGTAGATATGCTATACTAACCCTCCATTCCAAACAACCTAAAGCACTTTCAATTATTTGAAGATGATCAACAAATAGAGAGATTTTTGGAAATGACTAGTGAGTTTGCCAATAGTTCGATTAATGAAGACAAAGGTTCAGAAAATTAGGCTGATGCAGATGAATTTTTAAATGTTATAAGAGATCAAAAAATAATCTAACTAAGAAACAATTTCTTTCCTAATGGGTTAGTGCATTTGGAAAAGTTATCTGAGATCATTGATGTGGTTCTCAAACCAAAAATGAAGCCTCACAATAATAAATTACGAGCCTGAAATTTAGGTACCAAAAAGGGACCAAAGGTTGGGAAATTTTCCAGTTATTTAAATGAGGAGAAAAAGGAGAAATATCTTTCTTTATTGAAAGAATTTTCTGATTTCTTTGCATTAAATTATGAAGATTTAAGGGTCTAGACAAAAGTATAATTCAGCATACTATACCCTTAAATGAGAATGAAAAGATTTTCAAGAAAAAACTGAGAATAAATACTAAACTACAGTTAATAGAGAAAGAGGTGAAAATTTTGTTGGATGCTAATATTATAATTTCCTCGAGGTATTCAAAATGGATTGCAGATATTAGACTAGTAAGGAAAGATAATGGGGAGTTTCGACTATGTGTGGATTTAATAAATCTAAACAATGTTTCATTGAAGAACAATTGCCCATTTCCTAAGATGGAGCACATTTTAAAAAGTGTTGTTGAATCATAAAATATTTTAATGCTAGATGGTTTCTCAAGGTATGATAAAATATTTGTACATCTAGAAGATCAACAAAAGGCAACCTTTACTACACCATGGGGAACATTCATCTATTCCGAAATGCCTTTTGGATTAATGAATGCAGGATATACATTTAAGAGGGACATTAACATAGCTTTTGCAATGAAGAGGAATACATTTGTGGTAATATTTTTGGATTATGCCATATTATATTCATTATCTAATTTTGAGCATTTAAAACATATTAGGAAAGTATTTTTGAAATGTAGAAAATATGGGATTTCACTAAACCCCAAAAATTCAGATTTTTCTATGAAATAGGGTAAGATTTTGGATCATATAGTATCTAAGAATGACATCCAAAGTGATCCAGAGAGAATTGAAGCATTATAGAAACTTTATTAACCCAAAACTAAAAAGGAGATTTAGCCATTTTTAAGTAGAGTAAATTTTCTATGGAGATTCATTCCAATTGTTTTTGAAATATTAAGGGTAATAAACAACATGTTGTAGAAGAACAATGATGTCAAGAGGACGTAATTGGTCTGAAAGGAAAGATCCAGAGCATACTAGCATAGTTACTCGAGGACGAGCCACATTTATAGAAATAAATATTTTGAAGAAATAAAATCAACAATAACTAAATCTCCTGTTCTTATCAGCCCAGACTTCTCAAAGGATTTCATAGTCTTTTCATTTGCTTCAGAACATACTATCTCAGGGGTTTTATTGCAGAAAAATAAGGAAAATCAGGAGTAGTCGATCTCATTTTTCAGTATAAGTTTGAGAGATGTTGAGCTAAAATATAGTAATATAGAAAAAAAACCCTTTTCATTGGTGAAATCACTAAAATATTCCATATTTTATGTTCTCCACTCTCGTGTGATGACATTTGTTCCTAATGTTGTTGTTAAAGACATCATGAGTTAGCCTGACTTTGATGACCGAAGAGGTAAGCGGATTCAAAGAATATTGGAATATGACCTAGAGATTAAACCAAAACTGTTAATCAAAGTTCAAGGTCTAGCTAAAATGATGAATGAAACAAATTGTGACACTTTTGGCATAATTGTTTTCTCAATTTTTCCAATGATTGAGAATAAATACTTGTTCTTAAAGTATCTGATGAACTTAGAAATTCTCCCTAGTGTAGTGACATAATCTATGATTTACAAAATTTGGAAGCCCCACCAAGGATTGGTAAAACTAGAGCACAGTATTCAAAGTTGTAAAGTGCCAAGTATTGTTGTATTGATAGTTCCTTGTTTTGGAAGGATCCAATAAAGATCCTTTTGAATAGTCTCATTGAGGCTGAAACAAGACAAGTAGTAAAAGAAATTCTTCAAGGAGTGTGTGGAGCAAACGACTATTAGAAAGCCATAGATAATAAAATCCTTAGGCCATGATACTATTAGCCAAGTCTTTCTGCATATGTACATAAAGAGGTCACATCTTGTTCTAAGTGCCAAGTTTTGAAGGAAAAATAAAGTTATTGTTATTACCTCTAAAAACAATCTCAGTTGAAACCTCATTTCAAGAATGCGGGTTAGCATTTATTGGAGAAATTCATCCACACTCTTTAGGTTATCATAAATGGATATTAACTGCCACATACCACTTTAGCAAATGGATTGAAGATATACCTACAAGACAAGCTACTGATAGTGTAGTGGTTCAGTTTTTAGAAAGTATCTTTTCAAGTTTTGGCTACCCTAGAAAAACAATAATAGATAATGCTCATTTTTTTAAATCGTAGAGAGTGGTCAAACAATGTGAGAGTGATCATGTTACATTAGGTAATTCCATAGCCTATTAATCCCATGGTAATGGACTAGCTCTGACATCTAACAAAAGTTTTGTCATAATTATCAACCAATTGTTAGAAGAGAACAAGGCTTGGAATACCAACTTCAGGTTTACACTATGGGCAGTGTTGGGGAAATCATATTTGTTATAATTCCAACATTAAATTATCAATCTGGGACTCGTAAGCTTTGAGTCACAAGCGAAGGTAATGTAGGATCAGACAATCTAACCTAAATTAGA
This sequence comes from Pinus taeda, assembly GCA_000404065.3. Lineage (NCBI taxonomy): Eukaryota > Viridiplantae > Streptophyta > Pinopsida > Pinales > Pinaceae > Pinus > Pinus taeda. The sequence continues at coordinate 23,157 of APFE030042372.1, read as the reverse complement.
GTATGAAATCAATTTATTATTTTAGTGCTATAAAGTAACACAAATTACTGTTATAAAATAAATTTCTAAAAGAACACACCATACACTTGTTCGAAAAGAACACCTATGATAGGAATTCTAACTTGAAATATCCTATTGGAAGAAACTCATTGCAGCTTAATCTACGAAAAACCTTCAATTCAAGACTCCTAATGTAAATGAAATAAATCATTCAAAAGGAATCCCACTCTTCATAATCAAGAAACTCATAATAGAAACTGAAAAGTTAGTGAAATCCAAATCAATCTGCATTAAACTGATACCTCTACTTGTGCAATCGAATTCACAGTTGGAATTGCTCTTATAGAGAAATGATTATGCTATGAAAAAAGAAAGATTCTAATTAAAAAGAGATCTAATTGCTAAGTTAAATCCCAGGTGATGAAAGTAATCGAAAAGCAAATTCTCAAAAGAAACTAAGTAATGAAAACCTAGCTGCAATATACCAGCTAAACCCTATGCAATATACCTAGCTATAGTTTCAAATTAAGACCCTAGCATAAAGAGGCACCATGCCATTCCAGGATTATAGACAATTCATTAATCTCTGTGATCAAAGTACATTCGAGGATAGAGATAAGATGTCTGAGTTCTACTTGCATAACATGGCTTTCACATATATAAATGTATGGGACCCTAATGAAAAGCTAGGGGATTTACATTTAATGGACTTGGAATCATGGGTGAACCATGAGGAAGCAAGGGTTGCAGAAATGAAGAGGATATTGGCAAGGGAACAAATAGAGCCTCTTATGATCATAGTTGAGAACTCCAATCCAATGGTTGTCATTAGCACACATAATTTAATTTCAAATGATCCTGAACTTGCACCAGATATCTTGTTTCCCGAGAGCAAGCCATTACACATTTTGAGGGCCTGTTCAGATTATTAGGGGATGATATCATGCAAGCTTTCCCAAGGAGATGGAATAATTTACCATATAGTTTGAAGATCATAGAGTACCACTCTACTCAAAGGATGATAGAAGCACTAAATAGGACACCCATGTACAAGCAATCCATCCAAAGGCTAAAGGTCAATTGGATTGGCTTCAGACTCAGTCCACCACTTCTCTTGGGTGTGTTAGAAGGAAGGAAGGAAGAAGAAGAAAGAAAGCAGTGGGAGGAGGTAGAAAAGAAGGCAGGATTCTATGCACAAGAAGAGGAAACCACAACAGAAGCATGGGATGTAAGGGAGGCCACTAGAACTATGAAAGACATGGATATTGATTAAGTTACTTAGAGGATGAGAAACACTTCTAGTGGGTGGTTGATGATGAGCCTCATCATTGGGTAATTATATGGGCTTTAATTCACCTCATAGCTAGTTAAATCAACTCTTCTCACAATTTATTGCATGTTCTGATTATATTTTGTTTATTAAGATGAGTTAAAGTGAGCTATTATGCCTAGTGGACTAATATGCCTTGAATGCAGGTTTGGAAGAGAAAATCAAGGAATTTTGGCAATACTAAGGTTTGAAACTCGAACGGGATGAGGGAGAGAGATTGTAGGAGGTAAATCGCCTTCATTTACTCCTCCGCCATTCAAATTTTTGTCCATTAACCACACCATCTCGGAGTGCAATTAGTCAAGCCATGAAGATCAAAAGGTAGTTGAGTAAGCGATAAACAAAGAGTTAGTTCATCTTAAGTTTGGGAAGTGAGCCTCCATAGATTTAAGGAATTCATTGGGGACTTTATTTGTATAAGTAGAAAGGCCTATAGCCTCATTAGGATTCAATTTTATTTTTTTTGTAAAAACAATAGTTATTTTCGAGCTCTAGACTTGTGGAAGACATTGATGTAATTTTTTGTTTTGATAATGAAAATGAGCTTCTTGTTGATCCAACACTAAGTTAACTCATAGGGCTGAAGCTCTTGGGTTAGGGCCCAACCCTAGAAGCAAAGGCTCCTCTTATTGTATCTGTATGCTTGTATTAGTTTCAAAGATTCATGGTTAAATTGTCTTTATAAGTATTTCTTTACAAGTAATGTAGATATGATTAGTTGTTTATTAGTTTCCTTCCATTCGTGCTTCACATTAATAATAGGTTAGAAGGGATAAAAGGATCACCCCAATCTATCAGTAGGTGTCTTGGCCTCACCTCTTCCCTCAGGGATCATGATTTGAGGAAACGACCCTTATGCAGCCCCAAAAAGATAGATTTCCATTTTTTCATAAGATTTTGAGTTTTCTGTACTTGAAGCAGCATTTGATCAGTTTTTCAATTATAGTATTTAATTACCATCTCTTACATCCTCATTATTGCACTATATCTCATCCATGATTCCATTTTATTCAATAATTTTCCTCATGCATGAAGTAGACAACTAGTTCATTAAATTCTTCTTTTCTAGCTTGCTATAATTCTTCTTGTTTACATGACTTTTTGGAAATTATAAATGTTTGATGTAGATTAGGTGCTTCATAAATATGAAGAGATATCATAGTAGGAAACCACCTTCCAACTTCATCCATACATAATCATTCCTTGATTTCACCAAGATCTTCACTAATCTCATCATTGTACATAGAAATTCTTCCAAGCATCTTGAGCGAATCCAACCATCTCCTAACCTTGGTTTTGAGTTGTGAGTGATTCTAGGCATTTCTCACTCCATTAAACCCATCCAATACCTTCCCTAAGCCTTCCATCACCTCCAACAACCATCATTTTGCTCTCAGCTATATCCTGTAGAAATACAGGGAATCCTGTACGTTTCTAGTACATCATGTAGGTTTTTCTGTAGTGACCTGTTTTGAGGCAGGAATTGAGGGAAAACCTCTAGGAAACCACACCAGATCACCCAAGGGCCTCCCAAACCTTCCAACCATCTATTAAACCTCCCAACCATCCACTGGCATCACTAAGCCACTTGCCACATCACCAAAAGAGATTAAGGTTTACACTTGATTTTCCATAAAGGGAATAAAAAGAACAAAACAGATTTATTTCACTCCTTTACATGCATATCAGTAGTGTTTGATGTATTGAACTTCCATGCTTATGACAACAAAGTTTCATTCATGTTAGCTTGGTATTATTGTAAAGCATAGATTCGTAGCAGTTAGTTAGGAGATGGTGTGTTTTAGCATGAGTTTCGATCTCTTTCATTATTGTAGTAGATAAGATCTCTCATGGAGTAGATTCCTCTTTGTTTCATCAGTTATCAAGATTCTTTTGAATCCATAGAATTCTGTCTTGAAGCCCCCAGTGGTCTATTGCCAACTAAATAGTGACGAAAGGCAGAACCATCATTTTGACTTGTGTATACAGTATTGTCACCTCCAACTTTGTACAAATGTCGGGTTGATAAAGTAAAGGTGGTAGCTCCAGGAGTTTCAACATTCTTGCTGCAATATTGGTGCTCATCAACATGATCAGGGCCTACCGTTATACTTTTGGGCTGAAGTATGCAATACAATTGTTTATTTGCATAACAAAAGCCCTCATCGAATTCTCAGGATGAGTACACCAGAAGAAAAATTTTCATGTAATAAATGAAATGTGGCACACTTCAAGATAATTAGTTTATGAGTGTACTTTCATGTTACAAAGGATTCATGGAAAGAGATAGAGCCAAAAATTGAGTTGGGTATATTTGTGTGGTACATTCATACACCTCACAACTATCAGGTGTAACTTGCACCCAATAAGACGACCTTGGTTCATAGAGATGTGAAGTTTTATGAAGAGAAGCCATGAGATATTCCCGACCATGAGATATTACCTTGAGAGGGAGCTTCAATTACATGCAGATGAGGATATTTTGGCTCCAAAGGAGGAACTTCAAGATGATGTGGAACTTCTACATGTACAAGAGAAGAGAGTGGAAGCACCCACTCATGTAGATACTTCTAGATATGGAAGGAAGTGCATGAAGAGGCTGGCATATTAATGCATGATGCTAGAGAGAATGTGGGAGAACCCACATCACAATGCAGCAAGAGGAGGTCACGAGATCGTCACATTGGCTACATGGCTCTGAGAGGAGTGTAGATGTTGAGGCATCCTCATTTGAGAAAGAAGTGCAACAAAAAATATGGATTGATGCCATGGTTGAGAAATATGAATCCATTATCAAAAACAACGTTTGAGAAGTTGTCCCAAAACTAGCAGAGAAGTCAGTGGTGAGTTTCATATGTCTTTATGAGGTAAAGAAAATGATACATGGGAGTCTGGAGAAACACAATGCCATATTTGTGGCCAGATGATTCTCTTAGGTGGAGGGAATTGATTACGATGGTACCTTTTCTCTAGTAACAAGGTACACTTCAATGAGATCTATTATAGTCGTGTCAACACATATGGGATGGAAGATACATCAGATGGATGTGAGGAAAACATTCCTCAATTGTATGGTTGAGGAAGATGTGTATATTGATTAGCCGAAAGGATTTGAGACCTTCAATAGAGAGTTTCCTGTGTGCAAACTCAATTGGGTGCTATATCGACTGAAACAAGGACCACATGCTTCGTACACCATAATGGACAACTATTTCATTGGGTCCGGCTTCACCAAAAGCGAAGCTGATGCGAACATTTACCATATTGTGGTTGAAGATAAATTGTTAGTTATAGTATTATATGTCAAAGATTTGATTCGAACAAGTGATGATAAGATGATCAAATGTTGCAAAAAGGATCTTTCATGGAATTTGAGATGAAGGACCTAGGTCTCTTGAATTAATTTCTTGGTACGGAAGTATGGAAAGGAGGTGAGGAACTATTTGACCTTGAGGGAAAGTATGTCAACGAGATAACGAAGAAGTTCTAGATGGAGAGAAGAAAACCCATGTAGACTCCTCTAATAGGTAACTGGAGAAAGGAAGATGCTACCTTAGGTGAAGTAGTGGTGGCTACTATTTATGGACAACTTATGGATTCATTTATGTATTTGGTGAACACACGACCGAACATGTGTTTTGTAGTTAAATAGCTTAGTCAAGGCATGGTTAAGCTAACCGAACTTTATTTGAAGGAAGTTGAACATGTGTTGAGATAGCTCAGATGTACCACTCAGTTTGGTCTTTGGTACAAACAAATAAAGGGAGTGAAGCTTCAAGGCTTCAAAGATGCAGATTGGGAAGGGACTCCATATGACAAAAATATCACATCAGGGGGAATATTTAGTACTGGGTTAGCAAGAAGTTCTCATTACAACAGGAAGTAGATATTAGTTGCACTTAGTTCAACATAAGAAGAGTACATGGCTACTAGTGAGCCATCTTCTGAGGCTATATGGATGAGGACAACCCTTGTTTGATTCTTTGGTCAGTAGATGGATCTTACAGTGATTTACTATGATAATCAAAGTTGCATCAAACTCTTTGAGAAACTAATTTTTCATGATCTGTCCAAGCATATTGACATCCGATATCAACATCTACAAGATTTTGTGTAGAGGAGAATCATGTTGCTGGAATACATTCCTATAGAGGAGCAGGATGTAGATATTTTGAAAAAGGCACTATGAAAATGAAAATTTGATTTTTGGAGAGGAAGGGTCGGTGTAGCAGATAATATGCTTCTTGTTGAGAGGTAGTGTTGAATAATTCAATAAGAAAATCCTAATTTAATTTTGTCCTTGAATTAAATAAGGAATGAAATTGTAATTCAAATTCTCATGACAACTTGTAATAGTTAAATAAGTCAAGTTGACTTAGTTGGCTTAGTTGGTTTGAGTTGGGAGTCCATCTCGAGGCATGTAGAGTGGTTCCTAAATTTTAGGGGGCTAGGTTCCAGTTTTTTTAGTTGTAATTATTTAATTCAGTTTAACTGAGTTAAATTCAATTAAACTATTTCCAACTTATGGAGGAATTAGTGTGATATCTAGTGTGGGGTGTAACCTACAGTAGTGTGGTATAACTAGCACTACTCAACAAGTAAACTAAAGATTCACTCATAATTAACTCATGCATGTCAGGTAAGAGAAATACCCAAATAATATTGGAGTTCAGGGACAGTGTACTGGCACTTGTATAATCATCCAAATTGTACATGTGGTGCATGCAATCATAGGATAGCCTATGACAGATTCTACAATTATGGATTAGGAATTTCCCAATTAAATATGGGTTAATTCCCTCGAAAATCGCGCAAGGAAATAGGAGCTTGGCAAGAATCATACTTGGCTAAGTATTGGGTAGAGCTTGATTGTGAAGCATTGAGATAGATTGATATAATGCAGAGGTTGCTCGAGCTTGAGAAAAACATTGTAATCTTCTCAAATTTTCTAATTAATGTAATATATAGATAGAAAAGGATTTTTAGGTGTGACTTTTCCAAAAAAAATATTGTGTTATGTGTGATTAAATTCTTTCTCTTTTATTCTTAGTGATTTCATCAATCCTTTATTGTTTTCATTGATGAGTAGAGTAGATTCAAGTCAATTGTTTCAGCATATTACAATTTGCAGTTTAAATCTACAAGGAATTTCTACATTATTGATGCAGAGGAGGAGATTTGGAAAGCTTCAAAGAGAAGAAAGAGAGAGGAAAACAAAGCATGTTGATAGTGTTATCACTCAGGTTGTCCCTAGGCTCCTTATAGGGATACGACCGAGGTAACCACAAACCAATCTTTGGATTGCAGGTTCTAGCCCACCTGCAATCAGAGAGGGCTCTCTCTTTAGTGTTTCAACTTTTGTTGATGATTTTAGGCTAGTTGTTGGCTCAAGGGTGTTTTGTTTGTGTTTGGATGGAAGGTAGGATTCTCAAGCAAAGAGGCAAAGTAAGGTGTGATAAGTTTCGAACCATTGGGAGTGGAGTCATGGATTGAGGCTTGCTATTGCGTTTTCTTGGTCACAAGGGGATTATGGAGCGGGATAGCCACACAGGATGCAATTATCAATCTACTGAAAGGATGGAATGAAAATCAGGGATGAAAGGCAAAGGAGAATCATTTCATCATGTTGAAAAAGAGGAGAAATGGATGAATGGGGATCTAGGAGCAGTTAAAAATTCCTAAACATTCATTCATATGTGAAAGAAACAACGTAAACAAGATCATTTAAGTATACATGCTCATAGCTATTTCTGATGAAAACATAGAAAAGTGCAGAAATTGAATTTAAGGTGTAGTGAAACAAATCTTAAGCTATTCTTTTTTCCTGCAACTTAGAAAGTGGAACTATGGTAAAAACATGAAAATTAATAGAGGAGAAAAAAACTTATTGAATCATGTAGAAGCACAGGAATTCCTTAATCATTCCTTGACCAATTGAACACATCAAGTAGTTTCGCAATCCATGCTTTCAGCAATCTTTGATTATAGAAAATATGATAGTTATAGTGTGAATCTCTACTCGGAGAAAATGCTGGGAAGCAAACTAACCAACCTACTACCAACCAACCAACCCCTCACTACATTGTTCAGGGTGGTATATATAAGCAAAATATCGGAAAGACATTCATTACAATTGACCTAGATAGGTCTGCTTGAAAAACTCTTCAAAAATCTAAGTGCTGCTGGAATTAAATGCAGGTGAATCCTTTTGGCTGCGCTAGGGGCAGCTGGATCAGAAAAGACTACAATGTGGCCCTTGGAGGCTTGATGCGGTATTACTGGAATGATTGCGTTTCGGGAACTGTAGTTCTGCTCTGGTGCGATTTAAATGTACAATGATTATGATTTGAGGGCTTCGAGTGGCTTCACCCTCTTTCTGTGACTCAGCTGGAAGGTATTAAATGTTCTCCCGCTTTGGGCCGCTTGCTTAAGATTTTCACTGATACTCTTTTCCGCTACATTGATGGTTTCCGCCGTCTACTGATACTCTTTGACACGCTTGATACTTGATGATTTGATCTGATACACTTTAAACTCTATCATTGATCTTCTGCTGTCTTTAAACTGGATCAATTTGGCACGATCGGGTGATTTTCGGGATTTTCGGCATAGAACGGGCCAAGGAATCAAAAGATTCCCCCAAGATTCCCCGAAACAGCCTATTTCCCGTAGCGATGCGTGATTAGCGCTAATTGCGCATCGAAAACTACCTCTATTTCTTGTTCTGGAGCTCCGAAGTGCGATTTCTCTTCCTGCGCGAATTTTTGGTTTTCTGGCTGCTGACATTAGCCTGCAGTGGGTCCCTAGTACAGACATATCATGGCGAGGTGCTGATGCTGAAGGCGATGCGATGAACTTCTCCGATGTGATCGCAATATCGCATCGGCGGGGAACGGAAGGTGTTCCAGTTGGACATTTGGTGCTTGCGACCGCCGACCGCCGATATCGTGATATTGCGTCGGGTGGCGAAGGATGGGTAATAACTTTCATGGGGGGGAAACTATGATCTTGCGATGCGATTTGGCTTTCAAGGGTCTGCGGAGTGTTAGGGAAGTAGACAAGGGTTTTGTTGCGATCGAAGGAGTAAGTAAGTGGGTGCGAAAGGCGATTGAGGCTTCGGAAGGGGTCCGATCACCTCAAAGGGACTTTATACTCTGGAAGGAGTCCATTGTGTTTGGAAGATGGTTTGAAGAGGCAACATAAGGGTTCTTGCTAAGTTTCAGGTAAACTGAGCAATTCCCGGGGGTACTTATGGTTATTTTTCAACCACGGGGAGGGATATTTACATAGGGGATGACTATTTACATAGTTTTAGTAGGGGGATGGGGAAATTATAGGGAGCTAAATAATAATGTTAGTGGTTAATATGGATATGGTAAGAAAGCGCTAAGTTCAGGAGAGCTTAGGCTGTTACAAGGGGATAGAACCATTATTCAGAGAGAGTATGGAACAACTTTGAGTAAAGCAGATCTTTACTCAAGCAACTGCTATGAAAATGATGAAACTTAAGAGGTATCAAGCAGATCTTGACCTCTTTTGGGGAAGTTAGTTAATGATTGGGGGAAAAATGAAGAAAGGGAGTTAGTTATACCTGTTTTTGAGCTTCTCGCATAGAACTTCCTGCTGATTGTGTCCTGAGTAAAGATGACGTTTGGAAATCTGGAACTAATCAGCAATTAAGATTGAGCAACCTCAAAACTACCTACCCAGCCTACTTACCTAACATTTTTTCTTCTTTTGATTTTGGTGCACTTAGACTTGCAAACCCATCATTCTCTTTCTTCTTTTCATGCTTTCCTATCTATAGAATACCCTTATTTCATTCGAGGGCCCAGATTAAACTGTTGGGCTCCTCTGCTTCTCTACCTATCTAAGAATATGCCAAGATTAAGCTGTTTGGACAGATTTGCATTCTCTATTTTCTAAAACAGGAAATTTAAAGCTAGGGAGACCAAGATTAAGTTGTTTGGACCTCCCTTTAACTGAAAGTTGGCGATACCAAGATAGCTTCTCAAAAATTTGGAAGGCAATTAAATGAACTCTGAGTAGCCTTCTTCGCTTGGAGACTATTAAGCAAATATGGAGAATTGCAGCATGCAAAGTATGACATATTTGGCCTGTAAAAATGTCAATCATGAAATATGAGTAACCTGATGGAGCAGGAAGCTAATAGTGGCTCCCCTTGGGGATGGCTTCTCCTTGTGAGAAGCCAAGAACAACAGGTCAGAATGCCTTAGTCTTTAGTTGTTGCTGTTTTGTACAAAATCGTCTTCGCCGGCTGCCTTATTAATCCTACCTACCTACCCTAACCAACACTTACATTGCTGTTAGGTGAGATCAAATAACCAGTGTAGCCATTTAAGCAACTGAAGGAAATAATGAACTCTTTGACTGACGGTTTTTGAACTTGGAAGCATTATTCGGTCATGTGCCCCCATAATCAAAGTTGTGGCATAGAAAGGTTGTTGTTGATGTATTTGGTCTTCACCGAGAAAGCACGCCAAAGAACTTGCGCCAAGAAGAGTGTCCATATAGTCTGCGATAGGATCAATAAAAACATTATGTGGGAGGATTTCTTCTGGGTCTTCTTAGTCAGATGGAACAATTTCATCTTCGGTAATAAACTCTACAACTGATCCTCCGGTCTCCGTCTTGAAAATAGAATCATATAGAATCTGTAAGTCAGCAGGTAGCGCTATTTCCCCCTGAGTTAGGGAAGGAAGACTTCAGCAGGATTCTGGGTCTTCTTGGTCAGATAAAGCAGTTGCATCTTCGGTAATAAGCCTAGCAGCTAATCCTTCTATCTTTGCCTTGAAAATAGAATCATACAGAATCTGTAAGTCAGCAGGTATCGTTATTTCCCCTTGAGTTATGGAAGGAAGACTTCGGCAAGATTTTGGGTCTTCTTGGTCAGATGGAGCAGTTGCATCTTCGGTAATAAGCCTAGCAGCTAATCCTTCTGTCTTTGCCTTGAAACCCAGATCATACTCAATCTGTAATTCAGGAGATAGCACTATTTACCTGTGGATTGGGGGAGGAAGATTTTGGTAAAATTCTTTGGGGTCGTGGAAATTATATGATTGTATACGGGCTTCCAAGAGTTCAATTTCATTCTCATATCTTTCAACAACTAACTCAAGGAAAAGTTTATTGGGGCGGCCTGCTGTTTTTAACAACACCGCTCTGAAAAATTCTTCATTAAGCTCAAACTCTGATAAAATTTTCCTGTATTCATTTAAATCTTCATCAAATGGAAGATGTTCCCAGAATTCAATCATTCTATCTCACTTTTAGTGCTTTTGGCATATGGACTTATTTGGCTGTAAAATTGGTTCGTTCCTCAGTGGAGCCTTTGATTCAAATTGAAGTGGAGTTGCCAGGTGGATGCCTAGACTTTGAAGTGTCTAATCTCTATCCACCATCAGAGATCAGAGCTAAACATGAAAAGCTCTGAAGAAAAGGAGAACTTTCTTCAGAAAGCGGGGTTTACATAAATGAACAAAGCGCTTGAATCCCCAGTGGAGAACACAGGTACAGGTCGACCAAGACTTTCACAAGTCGGTTTCTTCCTCTGTAGGGTTGCAGACTGGTTTAATGAATTTATCTGAGGAGGTCCCCAGTGGAGTCACCATTATGTTATCACTTAGGTTGTCCCTAGGCTCCTTATAGGGATACGACCAAGGTAACCACAAACCAATCTTTGGATTGCAGGTTCTAGACCACCTGCAATCAGAGAGGGCTCTCTCTTTAGTGTTTCAACTTTTGTTGATGATTTTAGGCTAGCTGTTGGCTCAAGGGTGTTTTGTTTGTGATTGGATGGAAGGTAGGATTCTCAAACAAATAGGCAAAGTATGGTGTGATAAGTTTCGAACCATTGGGCGTGGAGTCATGGATTGAGGCTTGCTATTGCGTTTTCTTGGTCACAAGGGGATTATGGAGCGGATAGCCACACAGGATACAATTATCAATCTACTGAAAGGATGGAATGAAAATCAGGGATGAAAGGCAAAGGAGAATCATTTCATCATGCTGAAAAAGAGGAGAAATGGATGAATGGGGATCTAGGAGCAGTTAAGAATTCCTAAAAATGCATTCATATGTGAAAGAAACAGCGTAAACAAGATCATTTAAGTATACATGCTCATAGCTATTTCTAATGAAAACATAGAAAAGTGCAGAAATTGAACTTAAGGTGTAGTGAAACAAATCTTAAGCTATTCTTTTTTACTGCAACTTAGAAAGTGGAACGGTGGTAAAAACATGAAAATTAACAGAGGAGAAAAACACTTATTGAATCATGTAGAAGCACAGGAATTCCGTAATCATTCCTTGACCAATTGAACACATAAAGTAGTTTCGCAATCCATGCTTTCAACAATCTTTGATTATAGAAAATATGACAGTTACAGTGCGAGTCTCTACTCGGAGAAAATGCTGGGAAGCAAACTAACCAACCTACTACCAACCAACCAACCCCTCACTACATTGTTTAGTGTGGTATATATAAGAAAAATATCTGAAAGACATTCATTACAATTGACCTAGACAGGTCTGCTAGAAAAACTCTTCAAAAATCTAAGTGTTACTGGAATTAAATGCAGGTGAATCCTTTTGGTTGCGCTAGGGGCAGGTGGATCATAAAATACTACAATGTGGCCCTTGGACGCTTGATGCGGTATTGCTAGAATGATTGCATTTCGGGAACTGTAGTTCTGCTCTGGTGTGATTTAAATGTGCAATGATTATGATTTGAGGGCTTCGAGTGGCTTCGCCCTCCTTCTGTGACTCAGCTAGAAGGTATTAAATGTTCTCCTGCTTTGGGCCACTTGCTTAAGATTTTCACTGATACTCTTTGCCGCTACATTGATGGTTTCTTCTGTCTATTGATACTCTTTGACACGCTTGATACCTGATGATTTGATCTGATACACTTTAAACTCTGTCATTGATCTTCTGTTGTCTTTAAACCGGATCAATTTGGCACGATCGGGTGATTTTCGGGATTTTCGGCATAGAACGGGCCAAGGAATCAAAAGATTCCCCCAAGATTCCCCAAAACAGCCTATTTCCCATAGCGATGCGCGATTAGCGCTAATCGCGCATCGAAAACTGCCTCTGTTTCTTGTTCTGGAGCTCCGAAGTGCGATTTCTCTTCCTGCATGAATTTTTGGTTTTTTGGTTGCTGACGTCAGCCTGCGGTAGGTCCCTGGTATAGACATGTCATGGCGAGGTGCTGATGCTGAAGGCGATGCGATGAACTTCTCCGATGCGATCGCAATATCGCATCGGCGGGGAACGGAAGGTGTTCCAGTTGGACATTTGGTGCTTGCGACCGCCGACCGCCGATATCGCGATATCGCATCAGGTGGCGAAGGATGGGTAATAACTTGCATGGGGGGGAAACTGCGATCTTGCGATGCGATTTGGCTTTCAAGGGTCTGCGGAGTGTTAGGGAAGTCGGCAAGGGTTTTGTTGCGATCGAAGGAGTAAGTAAGTGGGTGCGAAAGGCGATTGAGGCTTCGGAAGGGGTCCGATCACCTCAAAGGGAGTTTATACTCTGGAAGGAGTCCATTGTATTTGGAAGATGGTTTGAAGAGGCAACATAAGGGTTCTTGCTAAGTTTCAGGTAAACTGAGCAATTCCCGGGGGTACTTATGGTTATTTTTCAACCACGGGGAGGGATATTTGCATAGGGGATGACTATTTACATAGTTTTAGTAGGGGGATGGGGAAATTATAGGGAGCTAAATAATAATGTTAGTGGTTAATATGGATATGGTAAGAAAGCGCTAAGTTCAGGAGAGCTTAGGCTGTTACAAGGGGATAGAACCATTATTCAGAGAGAGTATGGAACAACTTTGAGTAAAGCAGATCTTTACTCAAGCAACTGCTATGAAAATGATGAAACTTAAGAGGTATCAAGCAGATCTTGACCTCTTTTGGGGAAGTTAGTTAATGATTGGGGGAAAAATGAAGAAAGGGAGTTAGTTATACCTGTTTTTGAGCTTCTCACATAGAAGTGCCTGCTGATTGTGTCCTGAGTAAAGATGACGTTTGGAAATCTTGAACTGATCAACAATTAAGATTGAGCAACCTCAAAACTACCTATCCAACCTACTTATCTAACATTTTTTCTTCTTTTGATTTGGCTGCACTTAGACTTGCAAACCCATCATTCTCTTTCTTCTTTTCATGCTTTCCTATCTACAGACTACCCTTATTTCATTTGACGACCCAGATTAAACTGTTGGGCTCCTCTGCTTCTCTACCTATCTAAGAATATGCCAAGATTAAGCTGTTTGGACAGATTTGCATTCTCTATTTTCTAATACAGGAAATTTAAACCTAGGGAGACCAAGATTAAGCTGTTTGGACCTCTCTTTAACTGAAAGTTGGCGATAATGGGATAACTTCTCAAAAATTTGGAAGGCAATTAAATGAACTCTGAGTAGCCTTCTTCGCTTGGAGACTGTTAAGCAAATATGGAGCATTGCAGCATGCAAAGTATGACATATTTGGCCTGTAAAAATTTCAATCATAAAATATGAGTAACCTGCTGCAGTAGGAAGCTAACAGATAGAAAAAATGAAGAAATGCTAAAGGCTTCCAAAATCACACAGAAACCTACTAGAAAGGTGACAAGAAGTTAGAACAATCTAGACCTCCTTTCTCACGTTGTAGAAGCCATGGAGCAATGATTATTTTACTTCATGGGGTGAAGAAATACACAAAACCTAGTTTTTTTCACAAACCCTAGTTTTGTTGCACAAACCCTAATGGTCCCTTGGCTTTTTGACCTACTCACTTTAATCTTTTAATAGTTTATTAGTTTTGATATGTTGTGGTAACATTTTAAAGGCTTTTGTGGCTAAGGGAGTACGAATCAATAGGAGGAAAGAAATCCTTGAAAGGAGTGAGTAGTGACAAAGTGAATTACACAATTTCCAACATAATTTACAGTTCTTGCATGAGTTTTCTACAAGAAGGGAAGACGAGTTTCGCTTTAATATATCAACCCTACAAACAAGTGAACAAATCTAGATCCTATAATGAAGTAGTGACCTCATCTTTGTTCCACAATACTAGCACGAGATACACACAACATTTTTACAAATCAGTTTTGACCAATAATATATGAAGATGGAGATTCGAGTAGCTAGGATGGTAGGATTATTATTATTTTTGTTAATTAAACATTCAAATTATGCACATATCTTGTAACTATTGTTACCAAAATCTAAGGAACTTATGTCTATTGTATTTTTCCTATATATTACATGAAAAATATGGCGAAAAGTTGGTTTTTAAAAAGGAATAGCAATTGTTTGAAAAAGGAATAGCCATTGTTTGTGTTTCCAAAGATCAACATATTTCGACGAGTGATATAATGATTCATGTAGTAGTATGTCTTAATATGTATTATATTCTTTGTATGTTTCAATGTTTCCTTCTTTGTAATATCATCTGAATGTATCCATCGTTTGATGACCTCACTTAATAAATTCAAGTATTCCTATCTCTACCCTCTAAAGTAATAGGATTCATTTTATAGGTCCTAATAGAGTGGAATTTCTCCTATTTTCTTCCTCCAGGTATAACCATAACAAAGATCTAGAATGTGCTATCTACCTTGCATTTATCAATCTTGGTTATCTTGGTAAATTGACATAAACCCTAGCTGCTTAACTCTATTGCCCAATGAATTATCTCACTGAGGCTGAAAGAAACCCTACATCTACCCAACAGCCCAACGAAACCCTACATCTACGCAACGCAGCTGAAGATCTAGTCAGTGTAAAAGTACACTCAATGGTTGATTCAATGATTACACTAACTCCTTCGATTGAAGGAGCCAACCTTGAATCTATAAGTTAGATTGCAAAGCTCAGCAGCCAACGAAACCCTACATCTACACAAGGCAACTGAAGATCTAGTCACTGTGTAAAAGTACACTCAGTCGTTGAGTCAATGATTACACTGTCTTTCTCCCTACATCTACACAACGCAACTGAAGATCTAGTCACTGTAAAAGTACACTCACTCGTTGATTCAATGATTACACCGTATCTCTCGACTGAAGGAGCCAACCTTGAATCTATAAGTTACATTGCAAAGCTCACCTTAGAAACTTCTCTCCTACAACAAAGATTTTTTATTTTTTTTTTAATTTTCAAAGAAACAACAATTGGGTCATCGAATCTATAAGTTAGATTGGAAAACTTACCTTACAAACTTCTCTCTTACCACCAAGAGAAATTTTCTGAGTGACAACAGTTCGGTCATTAAGTTGAATAGCCAAACTGTCATCGTCCATTTCTTTCAACTGCAAAAGAAAATAGGACCAATTAACGTCCATTTCTCTCAACTGCAAAAGAAAATAGGACCAATTAACCGGTGAATTTATAACACAGAATTTTTTTTAATGGAAAACGAAATGAACACGATATAAATCATACAATGGGTACAAATTGTTGCAGGATTTCGAAGCGTCATACAGTTTGTATATAATCTTCGTTGTAATCCTCTTGTTGATAGTTCAACCTCATGTGTGAAGCATCGCGGTTAGCCAGCAGTGAAACACAATTCATAATGAAATCCTATTCTAAAACCATATATTCATGCTGAATTCTTAATACTCAAGATTTGTTCGCGCATAATTTCTTCAGAGAGTAACACCTTAGAAGCATGGTATGTGTAAACAAAATAAAAATAAGACCAAGGACAAGGAAGGGAAAGAAGAATCGATAAAGACGCCATCGCTCCATAATCCATTTTGTCCCGTTAAACTGCATCACCATTCTAGTTACGTAAAGCACAACCTTTGTCGTGTGCTTCTACTGATGAATCTCTTTTTAGGCTTCACAAACTCTCTTCTGGCTAGCGCACGGCCTCTGCAATGTCTCACTACCGATGAAGTCTCTGCTTCGCAAATTTTGTTGTCGGCCTTCCCGCATATTCATTCCTCTTTATATGGTTTATACAATAACTGAACCCTACCTATCCTTTATTCATATTCATTATACTATTTATAAATGCTTCCTTTATTCATTATTCATTATACTATTTATAAATGCAGGTTGTTGCATTAGGGAAGGAAGTCGAGATGGCTCGGATAAAATTGATGATCACATTTAACAACAGTAGCAATAGATGGAATTATATCTATAGGACATGTGTGTCTTTGCCAGAAATAACAATTCAACCAACGATCGCATGACTTCCAGCAATAAAAAATATTTATGATATAAGGAGACCCTACTGTTTATTCATCCACGTAACTCTGGTGAACTCTTATGCGTTTTGGAATAGCCATTGAGACATGTTTTAGAATTCAAAGAGCCAGACGTTTAGAATTCCATTTATGTTTTTGAATTTATTTTCAAAATTTTCTAACTAATTTTCATAACTGGTCATTAACAGGCGCAATGAATTTTTAATTACAATTTGTTAAAATAATATTAAATATTGTTTAATTATTTGATTTAGATTTGTAAGGAAGTTACTTTTATATATTTTTATTAGCTTACTTCAATTTATACTATTTTATCTAAAAAAATTAATTAACAAAATACATTTTTCAATTTACACCATCAAAAATTTTATTCAACAAAATGATTAAAATACCGAATTCCAATAAAAAAATCTACCTAAAATATCACACATTTTATTTTAAGCTCAACATGATACTATCTCAAACATTTTATCTCATTTCTACACCAATATAAATATTACAAATATAATCTTACCTCAAAATTTTAAAAAAGTGAGAGCTATCAAATCATGTGTTACAGTCTTGTGGTAAACTTAGTTTTGTGGTCATTCACCTGTGAGTTTAAGTAGATTGCAGATTTGGGCGGGAATCTGATGGATATAGATTGGTTTAAAAAATTGACCACTCTTATGAAAATTGGATTCTCCAATATTCAAAGAATCTACAATCTACTTATAAAAAAGTGTGAAAATGATGCATTTAGATTCAGATTCAGATGATTTATATATAATACTATATATATAGCGATTTTATAGCAGGGAATACATTATCTTAGCGATATTTAATTTTGAAAAACAGCCCAGGCTCGTTCTTATCGTTTCTTGGTGGTTGTTCACAACATTAGAGTACTGAAAAATATCGAAAAGGCATCAAACCGATGCACTTAGTTCTGTATGGTTTCATATATATTATTCTAAATTATTAGCGACTTTCAATTACCGGGTACATTTTTCACAACGTGTAATTCTCGAAAACTGCTTGAGCATAATATGGAAAAGTCAGGAACAGAGTTGTCACTATACTCAATCTCCATCGTTCTAAATAAATATTAGGGAGAAAGTGATTCTCCGAATTTGTTAAACATGCTCAGTTATAATGACGACAGCATATCGTTTGGAGCAGGCCGATAATTTCAAACTCTGAAAATCATCAGATGGGTGACGAGGCTCCTTTTATCGTTCTCATTTTTAAATTTATAGTAACTCTATCGACACATCAATATCAATCAATCCCAGAGGGATTGCATTTGTTTAAGAAAGAAGACAATGCGACATCTTACCAAATACAAATCGGATAAGATTAAAATTAGACGAGAAGAATTATATACGTAAAGGCCAGGTCAACTGCCTCGCTGCATTCTCTGAAGACTCCTCTACATTTACGATTTCTGCAATATCAAACTTAGCTCTTAATTTAATTTATATTGGTACCATAATAAACGTGATAAGATGATACTGAATATATTTAATAAAAATATAAGGTTTTTGTTGTCTGGTTAATTTGTTTTTGATGTGTAGGATTAATTCTTAGTATAATAAAAGATTTATTTAGGGAATATTGAAATAAATCATTTTCTGTGTTTTTTTAAATTTTATAATAAAAACTAAATGTTAAATGTTTTAATCAAATTATCTAAATAACAAATACCTCTAATTATTTATAATTGAATATTTTGAAAGGGTTTAGAAATTCTTAATTTAAAAGCGGATGGTAAAAATGTAACTTCCATTAAATATTTAATGTTTTTAAATATTTTTTTAATGTTCTTAAAAATTAATAAATATATTTCGAACATAATAATGTTCTTTGCCTTTTTGAATTAATTAAATGATTTAAAATAATATTATATGAACCCGTGTTATTTTTAAAAATTATATATTTTTGACTTGTATTGTCAACAACACATCTATCATATTTACCTATCAATTATATAACAAATTCTTTTTATTCAGATATTTTTTAATATTTTTATAATTTATGGTAAATAGTGAATCCATTTCTGAATTGTTCAGAGGACTATTGTAAACAAAACCCAGGATCGAATCTATCATATACAAAACCGAGGATTGAATCTGTGATATAGTAGTAGATTAGGGAGGCTTATGTTGGGCACAAGTTATTCCTGAAGTTCTAAACGATAGAACTTCGGTCCACCTCGTCTAACAATTCCCACTACCAGGAGTGTCAATCAAGGATAATTCAGGAAGACATTTATGACATTTTCAAAGGCTTTCAGTTATTCCACCAATTGCCCAATTTTCGTATGTACTTAAACTAGTATTTTCATTCTCCTTCTTACCCAAGTTTATTGTACTATGCTCACGACCGCTTTAATATTAATACTTAGATGTATGTTACTATTTAATTCAATATCAAGATATCCAAGTCTAAAACCAAAAGTTTGCTATTCACTTCAGTATCAATATCTCTGCTACAATTTATTTTATTAGCGGATCTTCAATACAAGATTGAATTACCATAACTATCATAATTCGCTTTTCCTTAGAGCAGTGGGAAATACCAATTTCGCTTGTCCTTGGAGCAGGTGGGAAATATCAATTAGGCCAAATTATTTTCAACTTGTTCAATTTTTCCCAACACATCCTAACCTGTTTTCTAATATAAAAAAGTACCCTCTAACCACAATTTCACTTACTTTCTTTGGAAAAATTAAATATAAATATTTAGTTAGTAATTTAGGCTTAAAAACCAAACATTTATTTTATTATAAAATCGATATTGGTTTAAAAAAAGTTATAACTTTATTTTAGATTATTGTTAATAATATTTATAAAATAATAACTATATAAATAATAATTATATATTTATATAAAAGAAGATGAGACAAGATTATTAATAATAGAAAGTTTCTACCATTTTACTATGGAAATTCATAATGTGTAAAAAGGTTTTGTTATAATATGGTGGGAGAATACCATGGCTTATCAATAATACAAGTACAAAAAAACTTAGCTCACTTCATGTGATACTTGTATATACTATTTTATTTGTAATTAATCTATTTTATTGAAAGGAAAACAAGAGCATAACCCCATTGGACATAAATCTCAACCTTTAATTTTGAGTATATTACTATAAAAATTCAAAAATATTTTGTGGGTTCAATTCCCACTATCCAGTTTATAATTATTGATAATTAAATTAAACTTGCAAAATAGCCATGCCTATCACCATCATTATATATTAATTATTTTTAATAATAATAATAATACGAGTTCACGCTTTTGTGATTCATAATGTTTTCATCTGATCGTAAGGAGCAATTTTTGCTGGGTTACATCAAAAATAAAAATAAAAAATAATGTCAACGAGCATATTTGTTTTGGAAAGAGACTTTCAAAATTTTAATTTAATTATCAATAATTACTATGTGAATGGTAGGTGTCAATAGAACTTTAGATTGACAATGTATTATTAATGAATTTCTTTCTCTAGGTCAGGGTTAAAATTTCATATTCCCTAATGTCATCTAAAAAAGTTATGGTTTTATTAGATTACGATATTGATAAGTCATGAAATTTGCCGCTAGTATTGTAACAAAGATCATGTACAAATTAAGAATATTCATGATAAAGAGGGGTGATAAACTTGTTACATGTATTTTTAAAATGTATATATATTTAACTTATATATTAATTCTTTTTACTATTGATAATCATAACAATAATATTTTAATTTATATTTAGTTATTTATGATATTTTTAATTTTAGCAATTTGCTATGTACATAAATAAGAGTTTTAGTGCTTATTATGGATTACGTCTATTAATTACAATCATTAATTTATATATAATAATATATAATTAATTTTATATATGTAATATGTTTATTGATTGATGTTAAAAGTATATTTAGACTCTATTTGATTTATATAAATAATAATATGTAATGGATTAAAAAACAAAGCATAATATAAAATATGTCTATCTTTCTCATTTTGCTTTTTATTGATAAGTTATCATATTAACCCATGTTATTGTAACAATTTTTTTACCAATTAAAAAAACTTTATCATAAAGTAAATTTTAATAGTTGAAACCATTTTTTTTCCCTTATGATAAGCGAAGAAAGGAATCTTAATATATTTAATTTATACAGGTAAAAGTAAATCTATATAATAAAGAATATTTGCATCTTTATCATTTCACATCGTATCGTAAATCGATATATTAAAGAATGTTCCAATGTCTATCATTCCACATCGCGTGTTAATTCTTTTGTTGGGGAACCGATACTGATGGCTATCACGGCCATCTTACTCTAATTTCACTCTAAATTCACATTCAGATTACGAAAAAAAAACTTTGCAACATCACTGTAAATTCACGTTTAAATTATATAAAATAATTATCTTTAAACGGAAAATTATATTTGAGCGTCTTTGAATCTTTCTTTAAAATCTTTTGTTTCTAGTGAAACAATTACTAAAAGAGTATTCGGAATCAAAATGAATTGCTTCTCGTCAAAACGTGATTCACGAAATAAAAGAAACAATGATTCCGACGTCTTAAAGAATACAAGGTGAACTTTACTTCAGAGAATTCTTTGCCCTCACGGCTCCGTCGCTGGGAAACGTCGAACTTTGAAGCATGTTAAAGTGCCGAGAATTGCTTCCTAATGTTCTTCGTTTTGCTTCCTCGGACTCTGCTCTGCAGAAAATAAATCGCAACCATCTTCCCAGCTCTATTCCAGTTTGAATCGTACGTAATTGAATTCAATTTTTCTCAACCCTTAACCATCTGCCTTGATCAAAATCGTTTCAATGGGAAACACGATAGTTCAGGTAGTGTTTTTCAAAAAGCTCACGAACAAGTTTCATAGGGTTTGCAATGCGCATAGGGCATTCGGGAACACCTTCTTTCATCGAAAAAACACGATGTGTTATTTCACAGGGAATGGTAACGAAAGCGAGTATATCCATCCCAGCCTTGCAAGAAATGTTCGCAAAGGATATTTTGCAGTGTACGTTGGAATCGAGCGCAGCCGTTTCATAGTTCCTATTAGTTTTTTGAATCATCATCTATTCCAGGAGCTGCTGGAGAGAGCGAAGGAAGAGTATGGATACCATCATCAGATGGGGCTCGCAATTCCATGTAACAGAGTTGATTTTGAATATGTAACTTCTGCTGTGGGAAAGGATTCAACAGTAGCAAATATGGAGGCGAAGACATATCAAGTTCAGATCGACATGGACGGTATTGATTCTTGGCGCCACACTCTTAAACTGCAAGGGATTGTAAATATTGGATTAGGAGTATAATAGAGCTTGATTTCTTTTGGCTATTTAAAACCCAGTTATTGATTTTGTATATTGATATTCTGAGAGTTGTGATCAACCCGTGAAAGTTCAAATTTATGTCTTGCAGTAGAGTGAATGAATTTATGTACCCTTGATGTTTCCCCAATCCCAAACCGTTTGTTCTTCAATTCCATCTGTGATTATGAATTGTGATCAGCCAGTGAAACTTCGACCGTAGGTTCGTTCTGCCTTAGCGCCAGGATACTAGTCTATAATATGATGTTTTGAAGTTTCGTACGATTTTTGAATTGTCTATCCATCCTTCTTTGTTTGAGTGTTTTTGCATTTCTGTGTTTCTCCTGCAGGAGGAGGGTAAATTGCCGAGGTTTGGTTTGCTGCCTGATCATGTTAGGAGATTCGTATCCATATCTGTCCGGTTTGTTGCGTAATCGTATTAGGGATAAATTTCATATGGATTGGATATGTGTATGGACTAAAAGTTTAAATGTAAAATTTAATGTCTGACATCATGGAGTGGTGTTAAGACGAATGACTATTGTATATTATTTTTATTATTTAAAATGTGTTTGAATGTGTTATTTCATAAATTTATGTATAAATGTCTCGTGTAAAATTGTAGTTTTCATTATGTTTTTTTATCATTTTTTAAAATAAATGTAATACGGATAATAGGTGCGATATGTTTTTTGGAAAGTTATATTAAAATAAATATATGTTAAAGTAGGTTAAATTTAGTTAAAAATCATATCTAAATAAAGTAATAGGAAATTTTAGGGAAAGAGAGGATTTGATGGTTGGAATGTGCATCAGAAAAGTTACAATAAAAATGATAATTATATGTATCAATGGGGAAATCTAAGAATATTTAGATTTTTATTTTTAGTAGGAAATAAATATTTTTTAATAAGACGAAGATGCATATTTTTTTTTCCTTTCAATCTGAAATGGACATAAGGACTTATAATAGTATAAAGTTATAATAAAAATGATAATTATATGTATCAATGGGGAAATCTAAGATTACTTAGATTTTTATTTTTTTAGTAGCAAATAGATATTTTTTAATAAGAGGAAGATGCATATTTATCTTTTTCTTTCAATATGAAATGGACATAAGGACTTATAATAGTATTAATATTATAATGAAATATAAAACAATTGTGTAATTCATTCCATAATTGCTATTGAATAGACATCTAACCCATCTAGATAAATAACCAAAGTAAATACATTTTAATTTCAAAACTATTAAAGAAGGAGAAGGACAAAAACTAT